>JACEIK010001459.1:96953-154762 GCA_018107945.1 Datura stramonium | reverse complement strand
ATAGAACTAAACTCATCAATATTCTGGAAGAAAACACTACTTTGAATATATATATATATATAACCAAAACTTTGACTTATCAAAAAATAGCCGAAAACTCGCTATTTCTCGGAAGTCTAGAAGAGAGAAATACTCACTTTAATGTTGGGAGTGTATTAAAACTAGTTTGGAGTAATTCTACTTACTTTGACTCAGTGAGACGATGATTCGCCGGCCGAATTTCGCGAAACTAACTCCGCAGGAATGTTCTCTGCAGCTTTATACTTCGGTACCTAACGTTAATTTGAGTTTGGACCGCATTTGAAGGCGTAATAGGAAGAGATTTTATGGAAACCCTTCGTCTCCCCTATTTTTGTTCGTTCTCTGGAAATGAAAAATGGAAAGTGACCAAAAAAAACTGAAGTGGGGCTTTATATACTTAGACTTGAAAGCCCCCCCCCTCCATGGCACGCTGGCCATCACGGAGGGGAAGCCTTCGTGACATGCTGCCTATCGTGGAGGGGCTTTTCCCGACTTCCTCTTTAAGTTGCATTTGTAAAATGCGATTTATAAGTCGCATTTGTCGAATGCGATTTATAAGTCGCATTAGCCTTGCGATGCTCCGACTTGGCGCTTGTCTGGTCTTCGCCCGGGCCTTTTCCTAGCATGTATGGCATTCTAAAGCTCTTAACCAACATGCAAATAGGCCGTCTAAATGTCAAGAATTTACGGGGTGTAACACCCCTCCTAAGATTGATGACCTGTTTGACCAGCTTAGATAGACCTCAGATCTAGTTATCACCAGCTTAGATATAGGGAGAGTGACATTCCGAAGACAGCCTTCAGGACTTTGTATGGTCTCTATGAGTTTGTACTTGTCTTTTGGACTAAGGAATGCTCCTGCAGGCTTTATGGACTTGATGAAAAGAGTGTTCAAGTAATATTTGGACATGTTCGTGATTGTTTTCATAGATGATATTCTCATATACTCTCGGATCGAGGAGGAACATGCCGCTCATTTGAGGATTGTGTTGCAGACTCTCAAGGATCACCAGGTATTTGATAAATCCAGCAAATGTGAGTTTTTATTGAACTCAGTAGCATTCTTGGGTCATGTGTTGTAATGTGAGGGTGTACAGGTGGACTCTCAAAATATAGAGGCGGTAAATAAGGGGCCTAGACCTGTGAGTCTAACAGATATTTGGAGATTTTTGGGTGTAGTTGACTACTACAGAAGGTTTGTTGAGGAATTTTCATCCATTGCCGCACTATTCACTAAGTTGACCCAGAAAAAGGTTAAATTTCAGTGGTCGCATGCTTGTCAGAAGAGTTTAAGGAGTGAAAGACTCGACTCACCTCAACCCAAGTACTAATCATACTGGATGGCACCGATAGTTTTGCTGTGTATTGTGATGCCTCTAGGGTTGTCTTGGTTGTCTGTTGATGCAGCATGGTTTGTTCATTATGTTTGCCTCTAGTAAGCTTAAAACTCACGAGAAGAGTTATCCGACGCATGACCTAGACTTAGCAGTTGTAGTGTTTGATTTAATGATTTGGAGACACTATTTGTATGGGTTTCATATGGATGTGTCACGGACTACAAGAGTCTTTAGTATGTGTTTACTCAAAAGGACCTAAATTGTGGCAAAGAAGAAGGGTAAATCATCTTAAGGACTATGAAATGAATGTTAATTATCATCAGGGCAAGGACAAATTAGTGGAAGATACTCTTGGTAGGTAGTGTATGGATAGTGTCTCTCATGTCTAGGATGGGAGAAAGGAGTTGGTGAAGGATGCCCATAGGCTTGCTCATTTAGGAGTTCCCCTTAAAGATTAAATGGATTGCGGTGTTAGTATTCAAAATGGGTCAGAATCTTCATTGATGAAGGAAGTTAAAGTAAAGAAAGATGAGGATCCAATCCTAGTAAAGGTGAAGGAAGCAGTTCGAAATGAGGAAGTAGAGGTTTTCTCCCAATGAGGAGATGGTGAACTTCGCTATCAGGGTCGATTGTGTGTTCTTGCTATAGATGACTTGAGGGAGCGGATGTTGAGTGAGGATCATGATAATTTCCAAATTCACTCCTTGTAAAGAGAAAGTGTAACTGGTCATTGGCAAAAAAAATATACCCGACGAATGTCGGGGTCGAACCCCACAGAGAATAGTATGTAGATGGCACAAAAGTTCTCAATCAAGTAAACTAAGAAATATCATTGTATTAAAAACAAACAAATAAAATTTTTGGGGGTTCAAAATATTACAATAAAATGCAAAAACAACTATTGATCAATCAACAAGATAACCAACTTGAATTACAAATGTGACCAAGAGATAGGGGTATGCTTTTAAATGGGGCTTCAATTGGATTAGAATTGACTAGGCAATCGAATTACTACTCGTAAATATTAATAGCCATGAACGAGGAGGCACCCGATGTTTTTCAACCACTAAGGTGTCTTTTGCCTCAGGTTTTCTCAAACCCCAAGGTTCAAAACAATATATCCATTAAGACTTGAGTCAGATATGAGCTATTTCTAGCCCCAAATCTCTCATGGGTCAATGATTATTGATTTTAGCTATCTCTAGCCTAACCCAAACCATAAACAATCAATTACCCACTATTGCTTTCTCACTCATACTCAATTTCTCCTTTCCAAGTAAAAATACAGTAAGTGAACATAACTAACATTTGAAACTATGAGCAATTTAATTATAAATTGGTAGGAAACAACATATTTTTATTAAATGAGTAACGTTTAATATGCGCAATCCCGTTCAATTTGTATGAGGCCAACTTTGCACACTCAACACTACTCATCCCCATTACTTGGGTGATCTTGACAATCTCATCAATGAAATCATGCGGGTCCTCATCTACCTTGGACCCCAAAAACGCCAGCAGGTTTATCCTCAAGAAATCTCTGACTCGAGCTGTCTCTGCATTACCATTTTGAGGAACATGCGCAACGGCCTGCTGTTTGACCTGAGCGGTCAAGGCCTGCGCAAGCATCTGAATAGAGGCCCAGAACTCAGCATGAGTGGCTGGCTCCGGTGCTTGAGGATCCTGAACTAGTGGGGCTGGATGATACCTATAACCATTTCCATTCTTGTGGCCCTCACCACCTCCACTCCTCCTCCCATTCATTCTTCGGGGAGCCATGATTCTTCAATCACGATTAGCACGAATTAGAAGGATAGATAGACTCTTCGTCGCACAACATAGATCATGAAAGAAGGGAACATTTCCTAAACGTCTAGTATCCTCTTCGTCATAAGTATGGTGTGTTTCACACCCATGAAAAAGACTCTACTTAATGTGGCTTTGAGACTCCCTAGAATACATCAAACCTACAACTCTGATACAAAGTTTATCACAACCCGAACGGAGGCCCGGATCGTAGACACGACACAAGGAACCCCTTGAGACCCCAAGTAGACCCATGGCAGAAGCATACATCTAACTCATTTGAGAAAACTGAAGGAAACATCAACATAATCTCAGCGGAAGTATAATTCAACATCACATCAGAAGAGCATCCTAAGCTAACACATACATAAGTCTGAAAAGCCTCTAGTCTGAACGAGTTGATGGGACAAAACCCAAACTAACTCAAGGACAGGGGTCTCATCAGGGAACAATAGCACTCCAGTTTGTAAACACAGTTGGAAAATGAGGACAATATATGGCATTGAGGTGTTAGCCTGTCTTTCCTTCTTCTTTATTTGCTGGGCCACAATCTCCCCAAAGTTAATGGAAACTCCGGACATGATGCAAGCTATGAGAATGTCCATCTCCAAGCTGAACCGCTGCTCATTTTTGGAAGGAATGATGAAACCACAGATAAAATCCAACCATAACTTGGCCTCGAACTTCATATCATGGCGAGAAAATTCACTACCCATGGAGGCCCATAATGGAGTGTCAACTGTGACGATAGGGACTATCCAGGTGAACTAATTTTTTATTTCTGCAATCCTGGCCTTATATACTCCGTGCCTGAGTAAATTTCGTCTTCCCAAAATAAATAGTTAATTGCAGTCGGAGTTATATCTACCTCTACCCTATGTACCATGATTGATGGTAGATAGGGGACTTTATTGATTTCGCTTTTACGCTTCATGATGTCCTTTCTAGCCTGGTAGGAGGCATAGAATTCTAGTACCAGGCTGGGGTAATAGCCTGGGAGAGGATTGGCAAAAGCATGCCACTGCCTATCTGTGAACTGAGCAGTGATGTTGGGAAACTCCCCTCGCAGTCCCTCCTAATCAAACCTTTTCTCCATCATTATCGACCAGCCCTTGAATATAGTGTAGTGCTCTTTCATGCCGGGCATGCAGAAGATGATAGCCTTCCTAGAGTCGGCGGGTGTTGCGGATGCTTTGACCTTGCCTTTGCCTTTGGTGGTTAAGAAGGTTGGTTCCTTGCCTTTTCCTGTGTTCCTAGATGAATACATTATTTTTTATGTAAACATGGAGTTAGTGACAGCCACAATGTAGTTGAAATGAAATAACTAAAGCTATTCCAAAATTGAAATGAGAAGCATAGATGAAAAACCATCATTTAAAGAACCGGAAGCATCGACGAGCTGCAGGATGGTATCCGCGGACCGCCACTGGCCCACCAATGCGAAGCAGTAAGCTGAGCAGACACAAATTCCACTAGCGACAAAGCGGCAAGTTGCTGGTGCCGATCCACGAACCACCGATGTAACGCAGGATCCAAATAGTGGCCTGAAGCCAACTGTAGATTGGACAGACATTCCACCGGCATTTCGCCGGACCCTACTGACGAATAGCCAAATTTCATCGTTCCCAAATCAATTCCAAGAATTTCAATGGCACCAAATTACAAACACCCACTCACATTATATTAAAACATCAATTCTACACATGAGAAAGGTCTCAAATGATGATTTACCCTTAAGTGTGGTGGCACCCAATCTATCATACAACAAAGCATGAATTTTTAGTCCATTTGGGTTACTCAGACTTCACCCCATTCAAGTCCACAAAAATATCACAAATATCCTACACCCTTTTAGCCAGAAACTTCTATCCCTCCACAACTTTCAACAAACAAAGCATTAACCATGAAACCAATAGGAGAGAAGGGAAATAACAAGGAGGGGAATTTATATTAAAGACACATGAATATTCAATCAAGGTTCCATTGATGAACACATACGAAGAGTCAAAGATATATTACCACACTTAGGAGGAGTTTTGCACATACTAACTTGTTGTGTCTTAATAATGCTCAATAATGGCACTCCTGATACTTGTGTAGTGGAGAGGCAGAATATGAGTATAGTGAGAATTTGGTGAAGAGAGTCAGGGGTTTTATAGGTTCATCGGTGAGGATGTGGTTGGTTGAGGAAAAGGTGGGGTAGTAATGGTGAGTTAATTTGTTTATGGAAAGTGGAAGAGAGAGAGTTGTGGGAATGTGGAAAGGTGGGGTATTGGGAAGATAAAAAGGTTTATGGGAAAATGGTAAAAGTGGAAAAGAAAAGCCTAAGGGAATATTTTTTTCAAATTAGGGTAGCTCAAGTAGATTTTTAGGGTAAGGTAGGTCCATACTTGATTTAGATTCAGAAACAAAACCCGTACTTCAATCGGCGTAACACCAGCGATCACTGATATGAGTCGGCGAATAGCCGCCTTACCTTTTTGTGCTTGAATTCATTCCTAGTTCACTGTCTTACAACCAGCGGTAAACCGACGGTTCGTGAACAGAGTCGGCGTTCCGCTGATGGATCGCTGCTTGGATACCCAATGCTCAGGTAATTTGTGTTGCACCGACGGTTGATCGGCGGTACCCGTTTCTGCATCGACGGTCTACCGGTTCATCCGCCAATCTAATGCTCATGTTCCCAGCTCTCTACTTTCTTGTATCAAGGCACAGCAGTTCATATATCTGGATTAGCGATTCACCGGTCCAATGTTTTACCTACCTTGCTTTTGTACTTTCTCTCCTTGCTTCTCACTTAATTGGTTCTACAAAATCAAAAATAACAATGGCATAATAACAATCAAATGAATCACTTGGGTTGCCTACCAAGAAGCGCCTTATTTGACATCGTGGTATGACATAGCTCTCGCTTAGCAATATTTCTTCGAAGGATCATTCTCCAACTCAGACTCCTCCATTTCAACTCTGCTCTCCTCATTCTCTGCATGCAACACTCTAATCACCTTGCATTCATATGGATTGTCCTCATTTAAAGGTGACCTCTTTCCTTCCAACTCGGAACCTGAGTTCACCTAGCTCTACATCTACTAACACTTGACCCGTAGGAGCAATGGTCTCCCCGGAATGATTGGCATTTCTAAGTCCATTTCATAATCAAGCACCATAAAATTAGCTGGTAAAATAAATTTATCCACCCTTACCAATACATCCTCTAGCACACCTACTAGATTCTTTGTGGAGTGATTAGCCATTAATAGCCTCATTAAAGTTAGCTTGGTGTTCCCGAGCCCTAATTTCTTGAAAATGATCAGTGGCATTAGATTTATTCTTTCACCAAGATTGCAAAGGGCTTTCTTTAACACACATAACCGAATAGTACAAGGAATTGTAAAGGCTCATGGATCTTCTCGCTTTGGGTAAAGATTGTTCATCATCATTGCACTAGAGTGATGTGTTGTTTCCTCGGTGTCAACATCTACCACCTTCTTCTTTTTCAATAGATCCTTCATGAATTTGGCATATCCAGGCATTTGAAGTAGGGCATCCACCAATGGTATATTAATGGATAATTTTATAAATATGTCGATGAATTTGTTGAACTGATCATCCTTCTTTTTCTTACCAGCCTTTGTGGATAAGCGGGTGGAACTCTTGGTTCAAGTTCTTCATCATTTGAGTCCTTTATGCCTGCCTTTTCTTCATCAACATATGAGGGAACTTCATCATCCTTTCCCTGACTTTCATCTTCACTCTTTTCACCACTACTTGGTATTTTGGCACCTCATCAAAGTCATCTTCCTCATTTGATTTAGGAGCAACAACCTCCTTAGGCTTCACTCCCACATCTCTAACTGATTTACCACTCCTCGTAACAATAGCCATACATTCACTATCTTTCTTCGGATTTGGCATTGCTTCATTTAGGAGTGTTCCCTTCATTCGGGGATTCATTTGGGTGGACAAGTGGTTCATTTGAGCTTCTAGATGCTTAATGGAGGATGAATGAGATCTTACTGTTTGGGCAAGATTAGACACCTCCCCTTTCCATTCCTTTACCCCGCTGTTGGTTGATTCCACTTTCTTGAGGACTCTTGCTAACATTTCTTCAATTTTTGAGGTACCTGCATCGCTCACACCTGGATGACTTTGGGCATTCTCAACTTTTCGAGTGGAAACATATGGGTTTGAACTTTGATGGTAACAACCTCCCTCTCGATTTTTTTCTCTATTACCTCATCTTTCATTTCTTCGGGCCATCCCTGTGGGTCACGGTTTCTCCTTGGTTCTCTTCCCTTGGGCACCATGGACCTTGATTAGTCCCTTAAAACCTGGGTCGAGAACCCCCATCTAATTTCCCATGTATTGCAATTCCTCATCATACCTGAGTGGCGATGATTCTCCTTTAAAGTGCAATGGACCGTGTATACCTATAACATTCACAACCTTGGGAACTACCCCCATCACATGTTTGGTCATTAGTTCCAACTGCATCATCATTTTGGCAAGATTTTCATCTCGCTCTTCATCTCTTTTCCTCAACTCAGCTGCTAATGCACTAGGGCTAATGTCAAGTGTAGATACATTCTGTCCAAGAGGGCCTTAGCTAACCCATATGTACGATCCGTAATTGATCCTCCAGCTAAATTATTGGCAACTGACTTGTTAATGGACCCTAGAGCTCAGTAGAAACTTTGAAGGAGCACTCCATCCGGGAGGCCTTGGTTGGGTCAAAGGGAAACCTTATTCTTGAACCTTAACCATGCTTTATGCAATGGTTCTCACATCTCTTGCCTAAAGTTTGTGATGTCATCCCACAGCTGCAACATTTTTTACGGAGGGAAGAAACGATTCAAAAAGGCTTCGGTTAATTCTTTCTTAGATGTAATACAACTAGGAGGCAGTTCCTCAAACCACATAGTCGTCTCTCTCGTTAGGAAAAAGGAAAGAGACTTAACCTGACAGACTCTTGACTTATGTTCGTTATGTTGAAAGGCTGTCACATCTCCAAGAAATTCCTCAAGTGATAATTTGAGTCCACACATGTTTTTCCCCCAAATAATCCTTTCATTTGCAGCAAATGTAGCATTGTACTTGTGACATGGAACACAACATTCCCTACCGTAGGCGGTAGGCAAATGGCTCCCGCAACTTCGGGCAACACCAGATTATCTTTCTCATGCTCCATATTACCCTCTACTGAGCTATCCCCTTCTTGTGAATGATTATTCATATGAATTTATACTAACAAGAACAGCAAACTTGATGTCAACACCTACGATGCATGAATAACACAAATTAAGAATCAACACAAGAGTATTAAGCGCTAGTCCCCAACAATGAAGTCATTTTTGATAACGTCCAAAATATACTCTTCATTACAGAAGATCATACATGGTTCTTGTATCAAAACAAATATCCTGATAGATGTCAAGGTCGAATTCCACATGCAATAGTGAATGATGTGCACGAGTGTTGTTTGGGAAATTAAATTTAGTTTGCACCACTTGAAAATAACAAGGAAATAAACATTTTAGGGGAATATTGAGTTCACAATAGAGTATAAATTCTAGTTTGATTAATTAAGATAGCAAAATGGTAAAGGTTGTTGACAATAATGTGAAAGACTAGAGGTGTGGTGTAGATGATATGCTAACTGAATTGGGTCACGCTAGGTCATCTCATGAGTTAAAGTTGTGTAAATAACCCCGAGCAAGTGGGAATTTGATTTTTTTCAACCTTATAAATACCTCTTGCTAGGTTCTTTCAAACCATTAGAGACAATTAAATCAACCCAATCAGATTTGGATGAATAGTTGCACTAATTTCTACCTATTAGCTATTAATTAGGAGTGAGAATGTGATTTTGATTATTTCTAGCTCAAATTCACAACCTCGCATCCATGTCCACCAGTAAATTCTCTCCCCATACTCAATTCTTCTTTTTCAAGCAAAAATAAAGTAAGAACAATTAGACCCACATCAGCAACCATAGATCTTCAATTATAGATTGGAGAGAATTTAATAGATTTACACTAATTAAGAAATATTGAGATGACTCTAGCAATACCCAATCTAATTAAGCATTCATCATCATATACCTCTAGATAATGATTTAGCTACTCATAGTTATGAAATTCAAAAGAACATCTAATAATAAACTCATTGATTTCAATAATAGGAGTAGCAAAATCAAATTCAACAATAAGTCTTCAATAATGGTAGTACCTTTCTATGGAGGAAGAGAAAAAAAAAGAAAATCAATCCTCTACAAATTTTCACAAATAGAATTCTTATTTTCTTTTTCTACAAGGGAATAGTCTCAAAAAGATAAATGTTAAGATCTGCTGGGTACATAGTACTTTTCTCTAGAATATATCCAAAAGTAGGGTATCCCATTCTCTGTTTTTTCGGTCCGAACTTTATTACCCCTGATCAGCATTCTAGCACTTGCGGAAGTTTCGGTGGTTCACCGGTTACATTCTGCGAACCGCTGGCTATAATTAACTAGGCCTTCAGTGAGTTCCAGTGTCTTTAGGCGATTCCTTTGGCGTTTTGCCGGTCTTCACCCATGCGCCACCAATTCTTTACTCTTCAATCCAATAAGTTCAGGTGTTATTTGGAGAATGGACCGGCGAGTCGCCGGTTGAAGTTCGCATTCGCCGGTTGAAGTTCGCATTCGCCAGTTGCCATAATCCTAAAGGCAGTGTTCATCATCTTTTGACCGGCTTTTCAATATTCTTCTTTGGTGGAGCTTCGATTTTCATCTGACTTCCTTCTTTTTACTCCATTTCTTGTTCTTTTCTTCACGTTAGTCATCTGTACACAACAAAGGTAAAAAGGGCAAAAAATTCGCATAAACAACTCGAAAACTAGGCAAGAACTACGGATTAAGAGCCTAATGAGTTGGTAAATTACTAACTCATCAGAATATAAACTTGGCATTTTCCCTTAAGAAAGTACCTCTCAATCCATCAATGGGAAATACCACCCGATTTGACAACAAAAGAAATGAAAAGAAAATTGCTCCTCGAAAAAGAACTGTGATCTAAAGAAAACCATTGGAGTTTATCCACTAACTACTATAAATAAAAGGAGATAATCAAAACATGGGTCAACAAAATTTTGCGCTTTAAAATAGCCCATCATTGGAACTAACAATTCAGAAAAAGATCTTATTCATTCCAAAACTTGACATAACCACAAAATAGCAACACAAACACTTTATAGGAGAAAACACCCCACCCCCAACTAATAGAAAACATTGTCCCTAATGTAAAAGTTAAGAACAATTAAAGGAAAGAGGGCTCCCTGAATGATCTAGCAAGGGGAATGAGGAATCCGGGAGTAGATGGCCTCATCAAACCGCCATAAAGTAGTCTCAGATATGGAGGCCGTCAATGGATCAGGTGAAAGTGTGAGTGGTTTGCTCGATTAAGATACTTGCCAATGGTCTGAGAGGGATCTCATTCCATGACAGGAAGACCTATCCACCCCACCAAGCTGCCAAGATGGATCCACTTCATAGACAGTACGCATCTAGGATGGGGTGGTCTACTATGGTCGAGTTCCTCATTTGATATAACCTCAGACGGGCTGTCATAGACTATGTACCAACCATCTGGTGGGCTTCCGCTATTTGTTGGTTGGGTATCATTAGGGGCTGGTATATTCAGATCGATATCCTATGGTGGAAGTTCCCCTTTTTGGTTGTCAAGTTTTGTCCTTATGTCTTACACATCAGTTTCCAACACTTCAACTATCGTACATAAACCTCGCAATTTGTGAATTACTGATTTCACGGCCTTTTTGATGTTTCAAGATGTCTTGTCATGTCCTATAAGAGGCCTAAAACTCCCTCACTAACTCAGGAAAGTAAGGATCCAAGGGCATTGTGAAAGGCTCCTAATCTCGAATTTGAAATTGATCATAAATATCTGAAAAGTCCTCCTTGAAGGAGTTAACCTCAAATCGAGATTTTGAAGTGATAGACCGATGCTCCTTACACTGAATTAAATAATTCATCATTTTATTAAGCCCAAAGTGGAGTTTATCAACTTGAATTTCCTCATTGGACTCTACACCTAGAGTTTTGGCATTAGTTATTGGTGTTTTCCCTTTGGCACGTTGTCGAAAGGTGGACATAATGCTGTAAATAAATATTAGTGCCACAACAAAACAAAGGAAAAGCAAAAACTATGCTAAGATGAGTAACAAAACCCTAAGGATTAGATTACAATCAAGGTTAAACAACGAAAGCAAGCATCTGTAGCACCGACGACTGAAGCATTGAAACACAGGTGGCAACCCCCGAAACGCCGCTGAGTCATAGGTTTAGGAAGTTATCTGTGCCAAACTCTTATCCCTCCGGTGCTACACCAGCATTTTGCCAGCCATGATCCACGAAGCGTCGGTCAATTACAAGTGTTGGGTAGTGGCCTGAAGCCTCAAGCCCTTTACATGGGATTCAGACAACAGTTCACTGGTCTTGTCTGGCATGTCGCAGGTGACATGCCATCTACCAGTACTGTCCTAAACCAATTAGTCAAAATTTACCTCCAAAAACAAATATTACTCACACCCTTTCACATTAAGATTCACCCATTCAAACAGGAAAATAAACAAAATGTGACGATTTGCCATTAGGAACGACGCACACGATCTATCATCGGGAAAATCATGCCTTTATAGCAATTGGGGTTACTCAGATTTCACCCCCCATCTATTATGTCCAACACACACTTCACATCATACTTTCAACCAAAATGAACACTCACAGCAACAATATGCAAATAATATTCCACCCTCCATCATACCCATATAGTGAGAAATATTCCACAAAAACACAAAAATGGGTAATGGGAACGTGAGTATTGAAAATATCATATGCAATATGATTCGTATTCTAAATAATCAGGAAGATTAAAGTAATGTAAAAGCTCATGAACACATACCAATTTGAGACTTCAGAAGAAGTGAAGAAATTAAAGCATTGTGCTTTCCCAACAATGGTGTTCCCAAGAGTGAAAGCTTATTTTGTTAAGAGAGAGTTTTAATAGGTAGTAGTGCAAAGAAGAGAATGAGTATGGGGGTTTATATAGGTTAAAGAGAGGAACCATGATTGGGTAGTAAAAAAGTGGGTGATCATGGTGGGTTTTGATGGAGGGAAGTTGGAAAGGTGGAAATTTGTGGGAAAGTGAGTTGTTGGGAAAGAGGGAAAGTAAAAATGAAGGGTTTGTGGGGATTTAATAAAAACTTTTACTGATTTTAAAAAGCCTGGGTCAGGTTGGTCAATGGATCAATCAAGATTTTAAATGAAATACATACCTCTTACCTGTGGTGAACCGGAGGCTGCCGGTTGTACTGACATTTCGCTACTTCAAGAACCAGTGGCCTCCACTTGCACCCAGTTCACTATTTGAAAGCTGCCATTGACTAGCGATTTGCGAGTTGTCACTTCCATTCCTCCGGTGGGTCTCCATTCATAACTCCCTTCCTAGGTACACTGGATGAATCCGGAGGTTCGTGGAATAGTATAGGGATGGACCGCTGGTTCTCTCCTTTTTTCCCTCATATTCTGGACTCCACCTATGTGTGGGCGGCATTTTTTTATTTGAGAACCTGAGTTTTGCATGTCTTGTTCTGCCAGTGCGTTGTTTTTCTTTCAACTTATTCTTCATCCAATCTACATAAAAAGCAAAATTCAACAAAATATCAAAGCATCAAACATGAAAACACTTGGGTTTCCTCCCAAGAAGCTCCTAATTTAATGTCATGGCATGAAAAGGGTGTTTTGCTATGGCTCATCAAGATATGCAACTTCCACCATGTAGATTTATGCGGACACTCCCAAATATTTTTTCACTCGTTAGCCATTCACTTTGAATCTCCACCTATCATATTTTTCAAGCTCAACGGCTCCATTCTCGAAAACTTGGGATAGCTTAAAGGGACCCGACCACTTATATTTAAGCTTTTTGGGAAACACCCTTAGCCTAGAGTTGAAAAGTAGTATCATCTCTCCCAAGATTAATTCCCTTTGCTTGATTTTCTGATCATGATAGTGCTTCATTTGGGATTTGTAAATTGCAGCATTTCATAAGCCCTCATCCTGAACTCGTCCATCTAATTTAGATTTTCCACTCGCTCTTGAACGACGTTCCTGCAATCAAGGTTTAAACTCTTCAAGGCCCACATGCACTTATGCTCCAATTCCACCGAAAAATGGCAAGCTTTGCCAAAGACCAATTGATATGGGGACATCCAATTGGTATTTTATATGTGGTCTAGTATTCCCACAAGGTGTCATCGAGATTCTTTTCTTAGTTTGTTCTATTGACATTGACTGTTTTAGTCAAGATAGACTTAATTTCCCGATTGGGCAATTCTATTTGGCCACTGTTCTGAGGATGATAATTGGTGGCAGCCTCATGCTTCACATCATACGTTTCTAGCAAGGCACTGACAATCGATTGCAAAAAAGTGATCCTCCATCTTTGAATATAGCTCTAGGGGTGTCAATCAATGAAGATGTGCTTCTTCAAAAAGGCTGTCACGCTCCTCCCCTCATTGTCAGGCAACACCGCAGCTTCCACCCATTTAGATACATAATCAACTGCCACTAGAGTGTAAGTGTTTCCATAAGAGCTCAAGAAAGGCCCTATAAATTCGATTCCCCATACATCAAACAATTCCACCTCTAGGATTGGTGTCAAAGAAAGCTTAAGTCACCTAGAAATACTTCTTGTTTGTTGACATCAATCACACTGCTTAAAAAAGTCATGGGCATCCCTGTGGAGCATCAACCAATAAAATACACTGTAGCACTTTTTTCGTTGTCCTCACTGATGTCACCGAAGAAGCACGTGGTCATCAAGTAATATAGGATTATTAAGTCCAGATATGGTATCCAAAGGGACTTTTCAGTTTAATTGTTATAAGATTGTCACTTTAATTTCACTATTCCACAAGATAGTTAAAATGAAGATTGGTTTGCGAAATTAAACTATCAAAACATTAAATATAAAATTAACTAAATACATTTGTGAACTTGATTGTGTTTAACTGATGATAAGATTCTAGGGAAATGGTAGTTAATCGATTTCAATCTGAGTTTTCAAGAAATAATTATAATAGTAAAATTCTTCCTATGATTCCTAGTTGCAAGTTACTATCCTATTTCTTACAACTATCCCTAGCATCCAAGAATTATTTCATGAACCCTAACGCCTATATCCTTATGGTCACAAGAGAACAATGAAATGATGATTATGCCTACTTGTATTTCAACTAAATGGGTTTAAAGGGTATATCCCTATCCTAAATAATAACTTCTATCATATTACCAATGGGGCCAAGAGTCTTTGAATTCCCATTATATATTTATTTTTAACCCTTTCGATTCCCTCTCCCAAGTTCAATCGAAAGCCAACGGACTATTCACAAGGTGATCAATTTCATAAATAATAAATTAACACAAATAAATACAAACAACCATAATTTAAGTATCGAAACTAAATTAAATTAGTCTTTCAAACATTCAACCATCCACCATGGTGACAACCCTGGAATATAAGTTTAGCCACTCATACATAAGTAGAAAAATGAATAGTTAGTCATCATCATACAAAAATACAAGTAAAGAAGGGAAAAAACTAGTGTAGAACTTTCTCCTCCTTCCAAACGGCTTATAAGCCGCCACAAATGAACTACATAATGAAAAAAGGATCAAAGATATGTAACAAACAACCTAAGTCATGTAATTGATAAGCCTTCAAATTATGTTTGTTCCCTCAAAAACTTGGCTTTAAAATCAGCATTTTCTGCCCTGGAATGACCTTGGCATGCATCCTCTCTTATCTGAACACAGATTTAGTCAAATTTCTAACAATTTCAACTCTAGAGAGGCCCTAGAGCTCTCACACTCTATCTCTCCAAGGTGTTCATCAAATTTCTTTATGTCTGGACACCTCTGGTGCGAGGCACCGCTCATCTCGCCAAGGTTTGTAAAGTACAATTCTCTGAAGTTCAAGGGCTGGCGCGGCGCACCAACCTAAAGTTCTGTTTTCTGAAATTCGGGACTTGGTGCGGGGTGCCATCCATAGCACCAGGCCCTTGAGCTCCTCAAATCTTCACTCCATGGATAATTTTGACTCCATTTTTCTTAGTTTCCTGCTCAAATCAACTCAAATCATTTGTTATCACATAAAACACACACACACATATATATGAATTTAAGTATAAATTACAAATTATGAACTCAAAACATGATCAAATATGGGTAAAAGCATGGCAATTGGGCATAGAAATATGCCTAACATCACCACCCCACACTTAAACCATTTTTTTCCACAAAAAATCCTTAAAATATACCTAAACTCATGTTTCACCATCATACCAGACACCTCTATCAACTCATATTCAACTAACTAGAATAGAGCATACATAAAGTGGTTTATCATAAGCAACACAATTTCATCAAGCATATATGAAAGCTTCATAATCAAGTTCACACAACCTCTATAAATGACTCATATTTTCAACACAAAGGGCCAACATTATTAAATGTGACACATGCAACAAGGAGTACACCGAATTAGACCTTTGTGCTCCTCACTTTTAGTGATGTTCCTCACTCAAAGTAATTAATTTAAAGACATGGAATACAATAAGTAAGGCACACTCACACTTACAAATGATGTAATGCATATATGTAACATACCATAGGCTTGCCTTTCATGTACGTTAAGACTACCTAATTGTTTCAACAGATTAAGATCACAAGGACTTTTCTTGGTTGTAATGTCGTTTAAGGGACTGTTAGGACTAATATTTTGGTTAATAGTGACTACTACCCTAAGCACTTTTAAGACAAATTTCACTTTTCTTGTCCACCACCTCTTTCCTTCTATGTTCACCTTTAATCTACTCACCCTTTTCTTTTCTTTTCGTGGCCCATTTTTCACTACTTGACTACTCATTTCCTACTCATAGAATAACTAAGTATTTTGCAATTAAAACTCTCTTTTTCATTTTCCTAGCATCAAGTAGACAACACAATCTATGGTCACTCCTTCTTCTCTACTTTTCTTTTATTAACACAAAATTTTCTTTTTCCCTTGCAATATACCTTGATGGACCTTAACATTCAAGTCTAAAAATGCCTAAGACTACTTTGGATAAAAAATCTAAGGTCCCACAAAAAAATTTGGATTGAGCTATTCTCATGGCTAAGAAAGAATAAGGCTTTAGGCTCAAAGGGGGTTGACTAGGAAGAATAATTAGGTAGGTAAAAGAAATCTAGGAAGAAAAAACATAGGTTATACAAACAAATGCCTTGATTATCTCTCAACTCCCTATGAAGTAGTTATCCTACGTACACTAAGTCATGTTCTAGATGCTACAATATATACACACAAAGCGATTCAGCTCACGTCTCATGGCAACAAGAATTTAATTAGTTTCTACAACTACACATTCACACAATCATATTGAATGACAAATTTATCATAATTGAACCCTAAGGATATGTTGAGTAATATTAAAGAGATATGTGTGTCTCTCATGGATCCTCACTCATGCAATCAAGATGACCACTCTATTTACCCTAGCATAGCAGCTTAGTAGAATATCAACAAGCATACAAGCGGATGACCTATGGCTCAAACGTAAAAATAAAAAAGTGTGATGAATCTTCCTTTAAGACGATCTTCATCCATCTATCATAGGAAAACGCCATTACTCTATGACGACAATGAGTCCTAAGAATAAAAATTACCCAATTCAAAGGTCTTCCTCCCAGAAAGAATTGAGGCCATAAGAAAAACCAAAGGATGGGTGAGACTGCCATTTTTCAAAAAAATTTCAAACAAAAACTTGATGGCATACTCACCCTTACCCTTAAAATTCAGGGAGACATACCCTCAACCCACACCTAAAGTCTTGATCTGTCATCAGAGCAACTAAAACTAAAGATTAGATTAGAGTGAGAAATTACTCCCAGAGGCCCTCTACGGACTAGCTAACATCATGTCACTTGGATTCACGAGTCACATGACCCCACACTTAAGCTCAAGACGTGCTCCTTAGCTTTGTTTTTGGGTACTCAGACTTCCCTACTCTGCACATAAAATTACAAAAGAACAAATGTGACGCTATAGAAAATAATAAAAACTACACTACTACGAATTGAGTTACCTCCCAACAAGCGCCCGAGTTACCGTCGCGGCACGATGCCACCAAGTTTCACCACTTTTCCATCCATTTTGAGCTTATAAATTTTACCCCTAATTTATTTTCCAATTTCCTATTATGCTCAAGGGGCGGTGTTGTAAACATGAAGGGACTAAGTAATAGATGTTGCACCTTGCCCTTCTTGGCCCTTAAGTGAGGGATGCCATTGTTTGTCTTTGGCATAATGAATTTTAGAGTATAGGGGCATTGTTCCTCATCTATACCTCTCTCCATAGCTTTAAAAGGCTCTATTTCTAAGTTTTCCCCTAAACACAATGTCGAGAAGTGTTAAGAATGAGGACCAATACGCCCTAACTCAAAGATTGCTTTATGCTTGACATCCTCACTTTTACCTTCTCAACATTGGCAACAACCAAAAAATAAATGTCTAATGGTGGGGATTCTTCTTCTTGTTCCATGTATTGGCTAGTATCCATAACACTTTATAGTGGGGCCTCAGACGCCTTATTCTTTTCATTCAAGAGACCCTGCAGGTCATGGATGCTTTTGCCAAATTGGCTAATCTCTTGTCAGAGTTTCTTTTCTTCCCCTTGAGGTTCCTCTTAATTATTGGCGAAGACGATGACTTAAAAGTCGTTACAAGTTGTAGTCTCAGCCATCACCTTTATGAGCTTTGTACTTGATGAATTGGTAATTTACCAACTCATTAGGCTCTTAAAGTCGAGTATTTGCTTATTTTTGAGTTGATTATATGGATTTTATGCCTTTTTTTCTTTTTTTGTGTGCAGATGCCTAAATGTGTAGAAAAGATAAAAAAAATGGAGCAAAAAGAAGGAAGTGAGAGCAAATCGGCGGTCCACCGATGGAAACCGACGAAATGGCGGCCAAAGGCTGATTATCACTACCATTGAGGAAAAATTCCGCTGACGAATCGCAAGTGGCCAACGGTGAATCGCTAATTTCAAATGGCGACTCGCTTGTTCAGTCGTCGAAAGACACCCAATTTTCTAGAAAAAAGCATAATGATTCGACGGTTCACGGATAGGTATCAGCTAAATGCCGAATGAACCGCCTATGCTCAGTGGAGTTGAGTGATGGGTCAAATAAGACACCTGGCGGTTCACAAATTAGGACCAACAAACCTCCGGTGTCTCTACCAATTCCAGAACGGTGGTCAGGGGTAAAATTGTCCAGCACGGGAAAAGAGATAAAAGGTGCTAGTAGATAAAGTAGTGTGGACTGGAGAGAAAGATAGAGAGATAGAGAGAGAAAAAGAGCAGAGCATATCACATCATTGTTTCCCTTTTGAGCTTGAGAACATTCTCTTAGAAAAGATAGGGAGATTTTGATTGGTAAACTTGGAAAAAGTACTCTTCTCTACTTCTTCTTTGTAATATTAAGTTTTAGCCATTGTTGGAGACTATTTTGTGAATTTGATTTTACTACTCTTTCTATTAAATTCAATGTAAGTTATTGATGAATGTGCTTTTGAATTTCTTAATCATGAGTAGCTAAATCATTAACTAGAGGTGTGTGATGATGAATACTTGATTAGAGTGGGTATAGTTAGAGTCATCTTCATATTGTTTAAATAAGTGTAAATATGTTAGATTCTCTTTAATCCATAAAGGAAGATCCATTTATTATGATATGGGTCTATTTATTCTTGTTTGATTATTTCTTGTAAAAGAAAAATTAAGTATTGGAAGAGAATTTAATAGTGGGTCTGGATGAGAGGTTGTGAAATTGGGCTAGAAATAGCTTAAATTGCAGTCTCATTCCTTATTAGTAGCTCATATCTAGAAATTAATGCAGCTGCTAATCCAAATCCAATCGGGTTGAGCTAAATCGTGGCTAGAGGTTTGGCAAAACTCTAGTTAGAGGTAGTTATATGGCTAAAAAGCTATAATTACCAACTTCCCGAGATTATTTACACTTGTTGAACTTATAAGATGACCTAGCATGTCCTGATCTAGTTAGTATATCATCTACACCACACCTCTAGTCTTTCACACTCTTGTTGACAACTTGGCTGATCTTTCTATTTTGTTCCACTAAATTACCAAATACAATTCATTGCAAATTTCAATTCCCCCAATAAATTTGTTTTTATGTTAACTCTACGTGGTTCAAGCTAACTTCAATTTCTCATCCGACATGTATAACTATCATTCACTAGTCCTTGTGGGATTCGACCACGACATTCATCACGACATTCATCGGGTTACTTATTTTGATACTTCAGCCGTGTATATTCTTTGCATGAAGGATATATTTTGGACATTATAAAAAATGGCGCCATTGTCAGGGACTAGCGCTTGATATTCCTGTGTCGATTATTAACTTGAATTAGTTCCACACCATAGTGGTTGCTACCAATCTATCATGTGTGTCTCATGAGCAGTTTCAGAGGATGGTCACGAGACCCGGAGGGGGTGCCTTGTATGGAGACCATCAAGCTAGTAGACAAGATATGGCGTAGAGATGGGAAGAAAGACACAATGTTGTTAGGCATGATGAAGTAGATGGAGTTGTTGACGAACTATATGAAGGGTTTCCATGCAAGATAAAGCCAGGACAACCATGACTATGAGTATGTCTATTATGAAAACCATGGTTCGAACAATGTTTGGTCAGTCGATACGAGTAGTCAGGAGAGCAATGAGTCATTCCCAACTAATATGGAAAGTACTCTAGAAGTAGTGCTTGAAAAGGTCCTTGCGACCGAAGAGGGAGTTCAAGATTTATGGAGTAAACTCTTGGACCTAACAACCACTATAAATAGTAATGATGCCATAATTAAATAATTGGAGGAGCGGATTAACGAGTTAGCATTTCATATGGCAGCTCAAACAACAAAAAACAACACGGCCCCAATGTAGGACATTGGTGATAATGATATATTCGAGTGGGAAATTGAGGAAGGGGTTGTTGGAGAACTTATTGAAGATGTTTTTTTGAAAGGTGAAGGACTCGAGGAGGTTCATCATGTGCGTAAAGAGATAAAGCAATTATCATTTGCCACAAAAAAAGATGGACCTTGATTTGAAGAATTGTACAACTCCTTCGTCGCAGCCATCTATTTTGACCCCACCAAAGCTGGAGCTCAAACTCTTGCCCACTCACCTATGATATGCATACCTAGGAGAGAATGAAATGCTCCCAGTTATTATTTCAGCGAAGCTCACCCCATTGCAGGTAGATAAACTAATTGAGGTGTTGAAAAGGCACATTCGAGCTATAGGGTGGTCAATAGCTAACATCATTAGTATTCCTCTGGGGATTTGCACTCACAAAATCAATCTTCAAGAAAATTGCATCCCATCAGTTGAACATCAAAGGAGGTTGAATACACTATGCAGAGGTGGTCAAGATGGAGTTCATTAAATGGCTAGATGCAGGGGTGGTATATCCTATCGCAGGCAATAATTGGGTAAGCCCAGTACAGTGCGTGCCTAAGAAAGGAGGCATCACGGTTATTCCGAATGAAAAGAATGAATTGGTAGCTACTCGTCCAGTCACGAGATGGAGAGTTTGCATGGATTACCATAAGTTAAACTCTTGGAAAAAGAAGGATCATTTCCCAGTGCCATTTATTGACCAAATGTTAGACCGGCTGGCCTGTAAAGAGTACTATTATTTTTTGAATGGTTACTCATGATACAATTTAATCTCAATCGCACCCGAGGATAAAGAAAAAACCAAATTTACATGTCCCTATGGAAATTTCTCTATTCAAGAGGATGCCTTTTGGTCTTTGCAATGCCCCGACCACGTTCCGTAGATGCATGTTGTCCATATTTTCTGAGACGGTGGAAGATACTATGGAAGTCTTCAATGATGACTTCTCTGTTGTGGGGAAGTCATTTAATGACTGCTTGACACATTTAGATGAGGTATTAAAGAGATGTACTGAGATGAATTTGGTCCTAAATTAGGGAAAATATCATTTCATGGTCAAAAAAAAGGATTTTGTTGGGACACAAAATTTCTGAAAAAGGGATTGAGGTGGATCAAGCAAAAGTGGATGCCATTGCTCAATTACCTCCACCGTGTACCGTGAAGGGTGTTAGGAGTTTCCTCGAACATGCGGGTTTCTATCGCCGATTCAATAAAGATTTCTCTAAGATATCTCATCTTCTATTTCGGTTGTTGGAGAAAGAGGCAAAGTTCAATTTTGATGAAGATTGTTTGAAGGCTTTTGTGGAGTTGAAGGAAAGGTTGATTTCCTCTCCAATCATTGTAGCACCTTATTGGTCAAAACCCTTTGAGCTCATGTGTGATGCAAGTGGGTGGCATTATTAGAGGTCCTTGCTCATCGAAGAGACAAGATCTTTCACCCGATCTACTATGCTAGTAAATCCCCGAACAATGCACAAACAAACTACACAATAATGGAATAGAAGCTACTAGTTGTTGTCTTTACATTTTAAAAATTCGAGGCATACTTGCTAGGAACTAAAGAGGTGGTGCACACGGACCATGAAACACTCAGGTATCTAATGGACAAGAAGGATGCTAAACCAAGATTGATCAGGTGGGTGTTGTTGTTGCATTAATTCGATTTGAGGTGAAAGACCGTAAAGGATTTGACAATCACGTGGCTGACCATTTATCGTGCCTACAGACAAATGGACAGTCAGGATCAGAGGAGGTGATCAATGATTTCTTCCCGGATGAGTGAATCTTAGTCGCAACCCCCGATCTAACACTATGGTTTGCTGATTTTACTAATTACCTGGCCAGCAACATTGTACCTGAAGGCTTGAACTTTCAGAAAAAGAAGAAATTCATGCATGACATCTGGAGATAGATTCTTTTGGGATGAACCTTACCTTTTCCGAAGTTTTGCAGATGGGTTAATACGACGGTGTGTTCAAGAAGTAGAGATGTTCCAAATTCTAGAGGCTTGTTGTCACAACCCGATTGGAGGCTCGGACCGTGGACACGAGACAAGGGACCCCGAAAGACCCCAATATGACTTATGGAATAAGCATACATATAAATCATTCGATAAACTGAAGAAATTATCAACATAACGCAGTGAAAGTATAACTCAACATAACATCAGAATAAGCATTTGAAGCTAACACATACATAAGTCTGAAAAGCCTCTAATCTGGACGAGTTGAGGGGACAAGATGCCAACTAACTCAATAATAAAGAAATTGAAAATACATAAGGAACTGAATGTCTAGCCCTCGAAGGATGAGGACTCACCAACCAAGTAGGGGCCAACTCTGGCAACCGACTACGAGCGGGGCTGAGCCTGGGAGCTGGATCCAGTATCATGAAATGATATAGCAAAGAAAGTATGTTGTCAGTACGTGGAATGTACCGCGTATGAAAGGTAAGTAAAACCGCTTAAGTTAAGTTAATCATTTAAAACATTACATAACATATCACAAGCTTTAAAATATGAGAGGAAAGAATTAGATGCACTCATTCTTAAATCATAATATTTTCATAATATGACTATGAATAGCTTCATAACCTCATAACTGACTCGAATGACTCAAGCTGAAACATGAAATTTATAAAAAAGCTAAACAATGAGTCAAACTTGCTTTTAATACATGCATGCTTAAAGTAATAATCACGAGTAATGAATATGAAAATCTGAATCATGTACACAATGGGAGACTCGTCACTTAACAAACATACCATGATAAAGCTTACGTGATCCCGACTATCACACTCAAGTGGGCAGAGCCGTCTAGAACCTTGTCAGGGATAAGGACACTACCAGGATATCGATATCCAGCTCATGGGCCATTAGGGCTAGGAATATCTCACAAGGGAGGTCCCAATAACATAATAGTATCAACCTACATTGGTGCGTAGTTTTGGGGCATAGGGTGATCGACCCTTGGCCCGCTCGGTGCTAGACACTTCTCCCAAAACATGCAATGCTCTACATCGTATATAATGAAGCTCAACATCGTCTATTGACGAAGCTCAATAATGATATCATGCATAAAATCAACATCGTATGAAACAAAGCTCAACATTGTCATTTTACAAAGCTCAATAGTGAAATCATGCATAGAACCGACATCATATGAAAACGAAAAATCAATAATACATACATCTCAATTAATAATTCATGCATATGAGAAGTTTTATTTCAAAATATGCCACAAACTCAAATATAAGTGGGAGAATCTACTCCAAAATCATGTGGTAAGCTTACTTTAGAGATACTACATTATCATACTTGATATAAGGGCCTTGCCTAAACTTTATCATGATTGGATCTACTCAATTCATTTTGAAAACATCATAACCATGGGTAGCTTTAGAAACATGTTTTTCATTATCAAATCTCATCATCATCACACATTCATCATTATTCTCTTCTTTCATGAACTTCTCATCCATGGGCATTTAAATTTCATAATTTAGGAAACACAATTTTGATTGAAAACAACTTAAAATCTTCCCAAGCTTCACAATTCATCAATATAAAAATAATCTAATCGTACCCATGTGTAGAAATTGAAGAATCATGCAATTGGGTAAAACCCCATAACTTGATCATATGAACTTCTCATACTTAGCTAGAGATTTGGGCATGGGTGGGGAAGGAAATACCCACTCATAACCCTACATACCTGGGAGGGATGATTTTACCACTTCTCTAATTGCCCAAGATGAAATTCCAATGGAAACCTTCAATACTTGCTCTAAATCCTCTCTTCAAACTGTCAAGTTTGCATGCATGGAATGAATTAACTTAGAATAGGTTTCCCCCTACTGAAACCCACTAAAACGAGCCTTAAACGACATAGTATAGGCCCCTAGAACTCAAAAATAACAAAAATACCCTTACTGAAATCACAAAAAAACACTGCCAGGTGGTCCTAATGGACGACCTGACGGATCATCACTGGGGAAACGATTTGTTATGTTTCTCGTCGATTCCACTACATGCCTGGACTGCTGTCGTAACGACTGACCCAATGAATCGTTGCTTGACCAAATGAGTCATGGTTAGCTTCCATCAAGTACAGTGGTCTGACCTCTTCCATAGTCCTTCTGGCTTACCCCACAGTTGACCCAACGACTCGTGTGGTCTGACCACGAGTCATTGCCATGCCCCTGGGGAAGCCTTTTCCTCCAAACATCCCAAATCTCCCCTGGCTTCCCCACGAGTCACCTGAAGACTCGTGGGTTGTCCTCACGAGTTGTCCAATGACTCATTCTGTTCCTGCAACACAAATTTTACCTTTTCCCCGTCTTGACTCCCGGGTTTGATCCTTGGGTTCCTGGGGTATTACACTTGTCATTTTTCCCCTGTTGGAAGTTATTATGGGAGTGTGCGAACAATAGATAAGGTGTTGCAATGCAGTTTTTATTAACCTACATTACATCAAGATGCCAATGACTTTGTGAAGTAATATTATTGATGCTAGAGGACAAGGAGTATTTCAAGGCGGTATGACCTCCTGCTAACACCAATCTTAGAGGTTGAGTTGTTCGATGTATGGCGGATTGAATTCATGGGTCCTTTTGTAAGTTCTTATTGGAACACATACATTTTGGTGGCAGTTGATTATGTCTCCAAATGGGTGGAAGCTGTTGGACTACCAAACAATGAAGCAAGGAGTGTAACAACCTTTTTAATGAACATATCTTCTCGCTGTTTGGTACTCCCAGAGCCATCATTGGTGATGGAGGCTCTCATTTATGCAATTGAGTGTTCAGCACACTACTAGCTAAATATGGTGTGAAGCATAAAGTGGACACCCCATATCACTCGCAAACCAGCTGAGAAGTGGAAGTTTCAAATCTATAAATAAAGTTCGTATTAACTAAAATAGTCATTGTGAATAGAACCAATTGGGCGCAAAAATTAGATGATGCATTGTGGGCATATCAGACTGCATTTAAAACACCGATTGGAATGTCTCCTTATCAGCGATTGGAATGTCTCCTTACCGCCTGGTGTTTGGAAAAATCATGTCACCTCCCAATTGAGCTAGAACACAAAGCTTGTGGGCATTGAAAGTTTAAACTTAAATAAGTGAAGAGATACCAGAGGTCGAATCCATAATTTACATGAGATGGATGAATTCGTAATGAAGGCATATGAGAATTTAGCAATTTACAAAGCTAGAATGGAAATACTAATGGCACTAAAGAGGTTGCAAAACTTAGTTTTGTTCCGTGATTGGGTGTTTCTGTTTCAATTCACGACTACAACTTATTCTCAAAAAAACTAAAGTCAAAATGATCATTTTCATAAGGTGTCTCAAATGTACGAGAACGGGCCATCGAAATCCATGGTGAGAATGGAAGCAAGTTCAAAGTAAATGGACAATGGGTTAAAAGATATTTGGGGTAAATGTAGAGGTTGTGTATCTAGATGAACCATAGGTGTTGAGGAAAACTTTACCGTGCCACAACATTAAATAAGGCGCTCCTTGGGAGGTTGTTTGATTTTTTTAGATGGAATGGTGCAATTAGAAGAGCATGAGCACAGCAGAGCAAAACGCAGGTTGAATTTCATGAAGTGCAGCTTAGGTGTCACTCATTCAGTGCAATCGATGGATTAAAGGTAAAGTAAATACCCAAACTAGAGAACCGCCTATGGTACTTTCGTGAAGGGCCAAGCTGGGTGCCGACCTATCTAACAACTTCAAGGTTCCAAGGCGAATCGGGCTGCCCCATCTATGAAGCAATGTCAAAGCTTACTCATCGGTTTGTCGCCATTGCCAACAAGTATACTGCAATGGATCAAACATCATTTTCACCGCAAAATACCGGATCCACCCAGGAAATGTTGCTTAGCCGCCGAATTTGCTCCAAGAGTCATGTAAAGGTAATGTTAGCAGCTGACCCATCGGAAAATCTCCGATCCATTTCGGTGACCACTGTGGCCCATGGTGGAATATCCCCTCGTTTCAAAATCCCCAAAACTTTTTCTCGCTCCCTATTTTTCTTTCCTCTTTTTCCTCCCTAGATCGCACTCTCCCCAAAAGACCCATTACTTCCAACCTAACACCTATTAGTAACTACCATCCCAAAACCCATTCAACTTCCCCGCAATTCTAAAACCCACAATTACCTTTATCTTTCTTCATTCCTCCATGAAGCTTGGACATGCATAGTCCATTGGAGGTAAGAATTCTATCCTCATGCTTTTAAGGTTCCTAACAACATTGGTGATACTTTTCTTGTCGTGTTCATCATATTTTGTTTTTTCTCTTCCATATGTGGGTGAATGTGGTTTTGTTGTGGTCACTAAGCATTCAAGCGTATAATCTGAGTATCCGGGTAAATTAGTAATTATAGACTCCGATTGACACCTTTCTTAAGGGTAATTTGTCATTTTTGTCGAGATAAGAGTTATTGGTTTGCATCTACATGGGGTGATAGGTGGGTGAATGTACTAAGGATGGTTGCTAGTAGATGGTGTCTCCACCATAAAATGCCAATGCAATCAATGCTTCTAACTTACTATGCCCATCGCGGTGAGTCAATGTCCAGACTAGGGAAATGACACTTCCACTCGCCGATGGTTCACCGTTGGCACTCCGAGAATATCAAAGTCCCCGCATAATTTCTTCGTTTCCTTCTCTTGAGTTACAAATAATGGCACACTACTAACCTTCATTTGCAGCATCATCTCTATTTCCCCTCACTCTCATACAAGCCAAGCATCGCGGCACACCAATACCACATAGGTTTGGTTCTAGCCGAAGGAAATGGAGGAGTATTATATTGCTTTTTACGGAGAAGCATGTCATCCATGCGTAACCTGGGCTGATGTGGAATCTTTCAAGACTCCATGCCCAGATATCTACTACAAGATTAGACGCGGATTGGCGCTCATTTACCATACTAGTTGACCTATTTTCAAGAACTTCTATGGGAATTCTATGCATCATATGGAGCAAGGCAACATTTGTTGAAGCATGCGGCAGCACTAAAGCATTCCCGTGCCTAACATCGGTAAGGGATGTGCGAGGGCAAGAGGTGCCTCAGAACTCCAGAAATAATCAATTTGCTTTATTGGGATGAGTTGATGCCATCACACCCAATATTCCACAAGAAAGTGGAGGACAAAGCGAACCAATTCCAATGGGTAGCCAAACTTGATTGCAAAAGGTCGCACTACAATGGCCATTCTGTGGGCCCCATTCATTGGCGTGACTTAAAATTCGAATCCTGCATGTGGTTAGATTTGGTTTGTTCGAGCATGATACCTCTCAACAGACTAAGTTCCAATTGAAGTTGCCATTCTCCTTTCTTGCATAATGGATACATCACCGTGGTGGAGATTATTGTCGATCGGGCCAAATTGAAGGGTCAAACAACAAGCCACAACATTTTCATTTCCTAACCTAGTGCGTATGTTATGTATGTGAGTTGCTTGTCCTTTGTTCACCAACTGATAGGATTGTGCAGGCGAACAACAGATTACATTGGCCACAAAACTACAAAGAGGCTCTGGCTTATAAAGCAAAGTATACTGTAGACCATGACTTCCACCACCACCTTCGGCATCCACTCAAACAATAGCCCGCCCGCCTATACATCCGACTCCACGCTTCTCCATCTCCCTGATCTACTCAAAATTGCACAGAGGGACAAAATGCATGAGAGCCAGGTTGTGCAGTTAGCCAACGCTATTCCATCCATGATACAAGGTGCCATCACCAGCACAGCCTCGCTAAAGACAAGTTGACCAAATTCTATGCTCTAAGGCTTGATGTCCTTGAAAGCGAAGTGGGCACTTTGAGATTAGAGGTCGCCGCATTCACTACACCTCCATCCACTAAATGCCCAACCCTCAGGAAACTAAGGGCGATGCCCGTGATAGCTCGAAGAACCCAAAAAGTTCACCCATGATTGGTGGATGAGATATGAAAGTGATTCAAAAATATACTGATGAGGAAACATCAAAGACCTACCTCTCGCCTCTAATGTGCCATGTATGATGTCGATCCTTCCTAGAAACCAAGTGGAGTGGCAATGACGTCTTACCGTGAGCTTCAGACTTCGCGCACAATTGGGTGGTTCCATGCCCCGAGAAACCTATAGCACAACCACCTAACCCACGGCAACCCACGCACTCAGCAGACAAATTCTTCTTGGCATTTTGATGATGCCACATATACTTGGCCGTGGACCAATCACTAATTCACTCGTGAAGCCTCTTCACTTTTTTGACTTTTCTTAGATACACTGAGGGCAATGTCCGACAAGCCTGGGGGTGGGATGATTCTTGTTTTTGGGATTTTAAAATTTTTGGGGTGCTGAAAATGCTCTTATGGCTGATGATCAATGATTAAATGGGGTCTTGTTTTAAATTGAAATTTTCATGAAATGATCTCAAATCTTGTTCTTTTGCCTTGTAAATAGATGTGTAGTAATCAAACTCCGAGGGCTTGTGACCACAGTTCTTCTATGAGGAGCATTCTTTGTTTCTTATTATTTTCTTTGTCGAATCGGGTTGGAATTTTCCAATGATAGATTGAGTGGAAACATTCTAAAGGGAAGTCGCCCATGTTGTTTTGAGTCTCTTATGAAGTTGTTTCTGAGAGGCACCACTGAAAAACAATTATTGAAATGAAATTTTAAAATGAGGGCATGAAAATAATGATATTGAGAAATTGTTGTCACCATCGCATAGCATTCTTTTTCATACATTGTAAATTCTTTGCTTGATTCATCCTACCCTTAATCCGAGCCTACATCATAACCCGCAAGAAGTAAATGATTCTTTGTGCAACTACTCTACATTAGTAGAGAATTACATGAAGGGCAAGTTTATGGGTCTTTACATGATGCATGTGATTTCTTTGGGAGAGTGAGTGAGTGTCTCTTCCAAACAATCCTTGTGTGCATTCAAACAATCACATGACAAAAAAATAGTGGATTCTTATTTCAAGTTGACGGGCATCATCTTTGTTTTTGAGGACACAAGGGGATTCAGAATTAATTTGGGGAATACGGCATGAGGAGGTAAACTCTGGGGAAGCTAGCTTTGCATGTGCAATCGATTATAACTTGAGATGCTATGTGTATTTCATGGTTGAGCAATGCCCTTGTTTTACTTTAAATGAATCCTTGGTGAACCTTGTTGCGGGAAAGTGGTAGCCGATTTTGAGATATCATCATTGTTTTGGTCTTTTTGGGGAATTTATTTCTTTTTTCGGTTAGCTTGGTGAACTCTATTGTTGGGTTGTCATAGCTAGGTTATTGGTGATGTTTTTATTTTGTATAAAGGTGGAATATTTTTCAATGAATATATTTCATTACTTGAGGATAAGCAATGCTTCAAGTTTTTGGGTTTGATGAGCGGGTAATTAATAACACATTAGTCTCTTAAACTTGAGTTTTTGCTTAGTTTTTGAGTTGGTTATATGGATTTTATGCCCTTTTTTCCTTTTTTGTATGCAGATGCCTAAATGTAGGAAAGAGCAAAAATGGAGCAAAAAAGAAGGAACCGAGAGAAAATTAAGTGTCCACCGATGGAAACCGGCGTAAACACCGACCAAAGGCCGATTGTCATTGCCCTTGGGGAAATGCAACCGGCAAATCGCGAGCTGCCAAAACGTGATAATACTTAAGACTCAAGACCCTTATTACATAAAAATTAAAGGTTATTTATAGTAGTCGATTTATGCTTTTCTTGTTCTTCTCGAATTTGATTTGGACTTAGCTCCTTTTCCTAGTTGAAGTGGGATAACTTCTTGGCAGCCTAACATGATGCCACCGCACTGCGCTTGTCATCAAGGAGCATTGGTGCCGCACAGCCAAGAAGTGCTGCACGCACCACTAGTCACGCAAAGAAGGCCTGCCCTCACACCCTTCTGCTCGGAGTGCTTGCGCGTCGCAACAGAAGGCAACTGTTTGGCCTGTTCTTTCTTTGCTCATTCCATCTTCATCACATATTTTCCAAAGCCTCAAATATGTTCGACTCCATAAATTTTAGCCTTGGAAGCATCTAATCATGTGTATTACCTATTTTCACTGATATATAAACATAAACACATGCAACACACATAATTTATTCTCACAACATATGTAAAGTAAGGAATATGTCTATGAAGTGCATAAGTACGTCCTTCATCAACACCCCACACTTAAAACTATTGTTCGTTCCCTTCTCACTTTACACAAAAATCATCCTATTAACAGTCTACATACACTTAGGATCACGAGACAACCAATGAAGCTCAAACAATTAACTTGCATGGATATATAATCAAAATTAAAATGTCAAAGTTCAAAATCACTTAGCTTTTGAAAAACATACTCATTAAGACATATTTGGGCCAATATGAATCATATGTACTTAGAAAACAAAATTTACCTAAGTCTTACCATTGTTCCCTCACAATTTGGAGAGATGCTCTTCACACTCAAGATATAAAACAATATTAACTTGAGCATAACATAACAATTTCTCGCCACTCTCCCAAAAACTCAACATACATGCAAGTATCTACCCATAGACTTTCCCCTAGTGTAATATTCTGCTAATGTAGAATTTTGCCAGGGATCAATTAGGAATTTAAATTTGGATGGGGCTGTAGGCTAAAGGACGGGTAGAAACTATTTGGCCAAGATAGTGACTAATTCCCTAACCACTTTAATACTTCATAACACTTCGATTTTTATCTCATTTCATAGTTTCCCAATTTTCACTCTTTATACCCCTTTTAATTTTTCAATTTTCAACTTAAGTGACTAGTTGGGATTTTCTTTCAACATTGAGCTCATTCACATATTTTTCATCATCTTTTTTTTCCTCAAAGCTCTTTCTTCTTTTTTGTTTCCCCTAACCATTGCTCTTCTTGATTAGCCAATTTTCACCCTTTTCCTTTCTTCTAATTCACCACACTTTTTATCTTTTCCCTTCACTTCTCCACTTATGCTCCTTTCATGCAAATTTTTTATTAAAATTCCCTAGGAGTCATTTGGATTAAATACAATTCGTTAGAACAAAACGGGATTAAGCTTGTAATATTAATAAAAGAATAGGTAAGGCTCAACATTACAACTGTGATAATCACAATCAAGGTAGGTAAAATAGGATAAAAATATGGCTACCAAAGAAATGCCTATATCACTTCCTAAATCCATCATTCTTATTTTGCTTTGGTACATACACCGAGAAAGTTCTAGACATCAATTTACAAGCATGAAGTATATCAAAAATTTCCTCACACATTGACACAAAAATGGTTTAACAATTGAAATCAAGATCACATAAACACATATGTTCAAGGCTGAATGCATAACATAGTTAAGCTTCCATTTTTCGCTAATAAGAGTCAAGTTCCAAAAGGCTAAGTGTTTCTACCTTTATCATGCATTTTTGAGTGAATTAAATAAAGTCTCAATGATACCTAAAATGAAGCACTTAGCATTCATAGGGTCCAAGATCTGTTCTTCCTAATGACTAATTTATCTCATTTACGATCGTAATCCATCCATCATCGGGAAAAGTCATTACTCAATAACTAAAATTAAAGAAAATAATTAAAATATCTTGACTCTCTAATCGGTTCTAAGGACTACCCACCGAAAAGTATCAAAATAAAAATCGTAGAAACCCAAATAAAATAAAATAAAAACTACTACAAACATACAAGCATGCAAGATAAGTCATAAATTTTAAATAAAAAAAAAACTAGGCCTACCATGTGTAAATTTAGCAATTAAGAAATGCATAGTTATATGAAATTCACTTCTCCCACCCCAACCTTAATTAGTTGCACCGTCCCTAGTGCTAATGCGATAAAGCATAAAGTAAAAGAGTGAAAGAAGAATTCCCTAGGCCTCTACTCCTTGTTTTCAATGTGTAAGCTCATTTTTTGTTGAAACTCAAGACCTATCACCTGCACTGAACAACACATAAAAACGAAAAAATTTATCTTGGGCTGCCTCCCAAGTAGCTCCCAAATTTAATGTCAGCGGTAGCCAACACATGTATCTTGATTACTCAAAATTTATCAAGATACCCGTTGAGACCGTGGTCACATCTTGGCCTCGCTTCACCACGCCACCCTATGACATGTAAAAAAATAAAAGAAAACGTAAAACAGGGAAATGAAGACTAAAAAGTTAAACACAAGCAATTAATCTAATCCTAAGTCGTATTCCCGGCAACGGCACCACTTTTGATAAAGATCAAACTCACACTTCTTGGACAAAGTATGAAGTAGATGTTGTCAATAAAGAAACCCAAATGTTGGGCTCGATCCAACTGGAATATGGAAGGGATATAGAAGAACGCTACTACTTAATCTTTTGAGTCAATTATCTCCTAAGAGGGGGAAATTTCTAAAAGTAACAAACAATGTCGTTGGAGAGAAAGTAAAGGTTGAATCCAAATTAATGCAACTAACTAGGTGTGTGTGTTCCCCATGACTTCATAATCACAAGGAGTTTGCTTAGTAATCTATTTTGGTGCTTAGAATGCAATATTGGTAAGGTAGATTCACCTTAATGGTTGGTCCCTTATTTAGATATTTATCACCACGCTAACTTGGTCCGTATGCTGGGATGTATACTTAATTGGCCCTTACCCTTGATATCAAATTAACAATTCCCGGACAAGGTCAAGCTATTAGATGAGGGTTGATGCCTCAAATCTCCATTGTCAATCCATTTTCCCATTCATCACCCCATTTATCCTATGAGTAAGAATAAGGAAAATTCCAACTTTTGCAACTATTAAGAACAATTAAAATGAACGGAAAAACATTACATGTATAAACTCCGTTCAAGAATCACTAGGTATTTTACCTATGCGTGTTAATTCATCATGGTTCCTACAACCCTAGTTGTGGAGGTTTTAGCCTCTCATAATTATAAGTAAATTCATAGAATTCATATACAAAAGCTAAAAACAACACTTACAATGATGATAGGAAGAAAATTCACTTGAATAATGCAAAAATAAGGAAGAACAATTCAACAATTGTCTCAAAATAGGAAATAAAGCCTTACAATTGTATCTCTAAGCCTATTTCTTCAAAACGATAAGACTTGAGAATCAAGACCCCTTTATTACATAAAAGTAAAGGTATTTATAGTAGTAGTTTGATGCTTTTTCTTGTTCGTTCTCAATTTTATTGGACTTGATCTCCTTTTCCTAGTTGAAGTGGGATAACCTTCTTGGCAACCAGACAGGTGTTTACTGCGCTTGTAATATGCGACAATATTTGTGCCGTCGCGCTTATGCATCGGCGACAGCAAGGCCAGTGTGCTGCACCACTTCGTCACGCAGCAGTCCTGCACTCTTGCGCCATTGCACTAGAGTGCCGCGTGCTCGCAGGCAGTCGCGTAGGTGTGAAGCAAGGCAATCGCTTTTTTGGCCTTGTTCTTTCTTTGCTCATTCAATCTTCTTCACATTTGTTCCAAAAGCCTCAAAATATGTTCAAATCCATCATTTTAGCCTTGAAATACCCAATCATGTGTTACTCATTTTCATAAATATATAAACATAAACCATGCAAACAAACATAATTGTTCCAAAACATAGTAATCTATGGGCAAAATATGTCTATGAAGTGCGTAAGTGCGCCCTTCATCAAGACCACCTGAGAAGGAGCAGCCACACGGACCTTGACAAGAGAGTCAAGAGCTGAGAGGCTCATGGAACTATATCACATTCATACATAGATGCGAGAGAGAGAAAAAGTCGGGACAAATTCTTCCCTATTTGTGAAAAGGTATGCAGGCACTAAAGATTCTTAAATCTTACATGCTTTACCTTCTTCCGAGATGTAGGTACATATAGGAAGCCTCTTATCCAATGGTCTCGAAGAAGAGGATCGTGATGGGAAAACAGAGCAGGAGATGGAGAGTAAGGGAGCACTTGAGGCAAGATTTAGAAACAATCCACACCTTTTTAACTTCCTTCTTGTTTCGTTGCATTGTGTACATTGTAATATTTTTAGTCTAGGATGGTGGCTTCCTGAATTACCATTGATGTGATTAGTTGTAATAATTGTTGATATTGATTAGCCATTATGAAGTATTTGATATTTTGTTATTTTTTATTTCTTTTGAATTATCATTCCCTCAATTTTTCTTAGGTTCTTTTCCCGGGATTTTAGTTTATGTTGATTTGGGCATGTTTAGATAGTAGAACAATAGTGAATAACTTTTCCCAAAGGATAGATTTCTAGGTGGTATTCCTTAAGGGAAATAATTTGTGTGTCATTTTTTAGGATGTCATGTCAATTTGGTAAAATAAAGTAGTTTTGACTTATATGTTGTTGAAAAAATAGATTATGGCATATGTCTAGCACTTGATAATGGACCCTCTCAAAATTTTTGGTATGAGCTATAATGGTTGGGCATACATGCTTTCCCTTCTCGTACATTATAACTAATAGTATAGCCTAGTTTCATCGATTTGTGAGCCAAACAAAGACAAATGATATCCATGTACCAATGTGTGTAAGTAATTAGTATGTGTTCATGTGTTGGTACTTGACTCTACAACATACTTGGTTAGTCATAATGTTGTCTAAGAAATGATACGGACGTAGAGATAAACCAAGATCGTACTTGTGCATCAAATTCGTTTGTGCCTATAAGGAACCTACCCATGTCTTAAAATAATTTCTCTAGTCTCTCACATTGAGGTTGTTGACTTTATCTTGGTTAACCATAATGAAACTCGTAACCCATTTTACAAGATGATCTTTATTGCACCCTTCCCTCCTAAACACTAGTAATGAAGTTGAGGGCCAAAGTGTTACACCCTCCGTAAATTTTGGCTATCTAGGATGCCCTATTCTCGCATGTTGGTTAAGGATTTTAGAATGTCATACATATAAAAGAAGGCCCGAGGGAAGACCGATGCATGTCGCATCAACCATCGCAGAGGAGTCGCAGAATCCCTCCGCGATGGCGCGTGCCATGAGGGAGGGCTCGCCATGGCGCCATGCCACGGAGGCCCCGTCTAGGACCCACTATATAAACCCTCACTTCGTCAGTTAGTTGATCATTTTCATAAGTTTCGTTAGAACTTACAGAGCAAACTAGATAGAGGGAAAAACGAACCACCCTATCCATTTTTCATCCGACACACCGCCAAACGCAGCCCAAACTCAAATTAATCCTAGATACCAAAGCATAAAGCCGCAGAGAGAATTCACAGTTTAGTTTCTTTGAAAATCTGACCCGCACACCGTGCTACCGAGCTAAGGTGTAAGTGAAATTGCTCCAAATTAGTGTCAATGTACTACTAGCCCTAAAATAAGTATTTCTCCTTTTTGGACTTTCAAAATAGCGAGTTTTCACCGTTTTTCAATAAGTACAAGTTTGGGATATATATATATATATATTAAAAGTGATATTTTCTCTTAGAATATTAGTGTATTTAGTCCTAATTGAAATATATATATGGATGCAGCTTGGGAGATATAGTGATATATCGACCGAGCTACTTAGTTAGTCGTGGGAAATCGGGAGCCAAGGTATGTAAAGCTATTTCTTCGCAAGATAGCAATCCTAAGATAGTAAATTAGTAAAGTCTAGAAGAAGTAACCTAGAAGTCGAGAATTGAGTCCAGATGAATTCAACAGAAAGTATGTTTTTATATTATTATGTTATATTCAGAATAAAAGTTAGTAAAGCAATACGATGCCCGATAATATTTCGTATACAAGATAGCTTCGCATGAGAATTAGTTTAATGCAAAAGAGTTCGGGACAATAAATCAATATTCTGATAGTATTTTGCATCGAACATCTTTGCTATACGTGATTATTGTTTGTTGAGACCTGTTTGTGCTATGAGGGTACCTTAGAGCTTCCTTGCCGCCCCTGTTAATAGCTATACGACTCGCCCGCCGCAGGGTGAGATACGTCACTCCAAGGAGTGGCATGCCGTCCGCCGTAGGACAAATATGGGATGCAAAGCATTCTCATATCAGGCTGATCAAGATAAGATTATAGCTTACCCTGCCGAGCGCTTATGATTGTAGCGTGACATGCATACAAATACGTATTGCTGCATTGCGCTATACATGTGAGTCCTCCCATCTGCATACGCTTATAGTCGTGGGCCTAGAGAGCCCAAGCCGCATACCTAGGGGGCCGTTGAGGTGCTCGTAGTTAGTAGGCGTAGTGGACCGATTTATTTTTGGGTGGTTTTTACCCGGGTAGGAGTATATAGATTGTTTGATCGGTTGGCACCTTCCGCTTATGGGGCCGGTATAGGTCCTTGTATGTTATATATGTATAAGCATGTTATTTATTAGCCGATAGGATAAAGTGTGTCGCCACGTCGATGTGTATGCTTTTGATCAAGTGGCAAAAATATCATGCCCGTGATACGCTTTACAACTTGAATTAGTCGTGCTGTCAAAGTTATTTTATACATTTTCATGTAATTTTTATATAAATGTGATTATATGTGCTAACTAAACATGATTAGTCCTTGTTTTGTAGGTTTTAATGATTTAGAGCTAAATCAAGTTGGTGAAGGAACTGGATTAATCGAAGCAAGGGGCGAAAAGTCGCTATGAGAGGCCATGGCAAGGCCGGGCCGCTGCCAGTGGGGCCGTGCCACGCCGTGCGTGTGCCGCGCTCCAGCGCTGTGTGCCACGCCAGTTGCTGTGCATGCGCGCAAGGGGCAGCCAAGAGGCACAAAGATTGGCCGCGCCAAAGCCGTGTCACGGTAGTCCACTGAGACATGCTATCGCTACGCTGTGCAGCTGCGGATACCGCTAACGCGGCGTGGTGCCGCCCGAGGACGAGTTTTGGGCAAGCCAAAGAAGCCTGCGTTTGGGCCGTGTCATGGAGGCAATGCTCCGCGTTGTACTCCGTGACACGCTAAGCTTGTTATTCCTAGAAAATTCCTACTATTATAACAAAGTACACTAGGTTTATTTTCACATATTCACTTGGTGGAGCAAGAACGCGGTTAGCAGTGTGCTTGAGAGGACGAAAATTCTTAGGTTTTCTATCCCTTTCTTCTTTCCTTCAATTGTTTGTATGATTTACACTCATTTAACGATGTTCATCCACAAATGAGTGGCTAATTCTACTTCTTGCTGAGGTTGTAACAATTGTATTGAAATGTAATTGTTGATTATCCGGTTGTTTCATCTTTTCTTCTATGGTTGTTCTATTTAATTCTTGTTCTTACTGCATTCATATCTGGCCAATGTTGATGTAAATCCAAAAAGTCCGGTTTCACCCGAGAGGGCACGAAACTGGAAAGTTGTGAATTAATAGGATACATCTTTTCTTAGTTTGGGAAAAATAGAGAATTGATTTACCTTCGTGGATAGAAATATACCAAAGTCGTATTAGTCAAGTGTGGAATCGGTTTTAGGGCTAGAACATGAATTCTTCTTATCACAGAAATGTAGGTGGAAGGTTCATGATTCTTAAGTTGCTAAATACGAGAGTTTTTAATCCATGTGCATAAGTTCCGGGACTAAAGAACCTGGGAGAAAAGATAAACCACGTAGATCGATAATTAATTTCTTTACATGTTTGTTTTAGCCTCAGCATGCTCACATTCATAGTTCCTAGAGACTATTTTATTTATTTTACTTTAGTATAAAAATAGTCTACAAAATATAAAAACTTTTCTTTACACGTTGTCTCGCATTTTTAGAGTTACAATAAATTGACACTCGAGGAGATTTTACTCTGTAGTCCAGTCCTCGTGGATCGATACTTGGCTTACTTAAGCCACTTACAACTTGTTCGACCACGTGCACTTGCATGTAGTCTCCGTATTTACCGAACACTTCTACCTTACCTTTAGTACAAATAAGCTTATTTACATCCCGCCAAAATTCTAGATAGTTTCGTATACTTTCTCGCTATTCGTAACTACTAGTATTATTGCTTATATTCGCTATGCTCAGTTTGCTTTACTTACTTGGTACTAGAGGTACTGACGCCCATTTGGGGCGCCGCATTACTTGCCCGCAGTACTCATGTGACGCAGGAGCCGATACTCGTAATTCCACGCACATTTCATTGAAAGTGATCGCTCCGTCATCCGTGAGCTAGACAAACAGGAGGTTTATTTCTATTTTTTGTTGTACAAGATGGGTAGGCCGGGCCCCGTCTCACCATCTTATCAGTATTCTTAGAGGCTTGCATCTTGTGTATTCCCCGTGGTTAGTTATACCGGGCCGGTTGTATGAGGCCGTGTGTATGTCTTAGCTTGTTTTTGATGGCCAAGGGGCCTTATGGGCGCTGGTAAGTGGTGACCCTTGTCGGTCACGTAGCGCTAGCTCCCCACATTTAATTCAAGTAACTAGACATAGTGGCCTTGTCGGCCCGCATTGGTTCCCTTATATTGATGTGATTTTGGTTAGTCAAGCAGTTGTTGTGGCAGTGGCTATAGGCCTAGTGTTAGTCGCAAATGATGATGCCGTTATATAGCTCAAGGATTTCATAACCGTAGTTAGAGCCAGCCAGGCACCAGAGGTGTTTAGAACTCACCAGCCTAGCAGCTTCAGTTCTAGTAGGGCACTGTGTGCCGGGCCATACTCCCCTAAGGCGGAGAGCGTGACAAACTTGGTATTAGAGCAAAGTCGTATCCTGTGGAGTCCGCAAGCCGTTCTAAGTAGAGTCTTGTCTATGGATGTAAGCAAAGCAACATACTATAGACAGGAGGTTTATGGCATGATAGGATGGTTACCCTTTCTTCTTATTCAGCCGTGCTATAGAGCTGTGTAAAGTATAGGGTTGATTCCCTAAAACTTATCATACTTTTTGATTATAGATAAAAGTCATTGCTTACTACCCTATCACGTAGAAGATTGGATATAGGTGGCGTAAGAGGGCACCAAAATACAGTGTGGTAATTCTAGCAGTAGGAGGAGGTATGAGGGACCTCCCAATGATACCTCTATCGGTACTACCCCAAGATATTTCTATAACTCCAGAGTAGGAAGTAAGAAGCATAGTGTATATACGAGTTGATTTATTTGTTAGATATGAGATTTGACTAAGATGACGTATAATATTAGATTATTAGATGCATGTGAGAAAGAGAGGTAAAATGTGATTTTCCACTTCCATCCTTTTAGATGTGGTATAGTTCCATGTCTTCATTTCGTTGTAGTGTGCACATTCCCACCTCTAGTTTTGATTCAAGTATAGCAAGGGGCATAAGGATCGAGGCAATGTTTCCCAAAGTAGGCAATAAGTGAAGATCGATTAGTTGATTCCGTAAAGTGTTAAAAAGAGTAAGGAGCTCCCTATGATTACGTAAGTTGTGCACTAAAGGTAGGGCTAAGCCGTGTGAATCGATGGGTCCGACCGCAAGCCAGAAAGAAGTATAAGCCGAGACTTGACCAAGAACCTTATTAACAATGTAAGTGTACCTGAACCCTGTAGTCAGCCTAAGCAAGATATGGGAGGAAGCAGGAATAGCAGATTTTGAGGGGAAATTAGAATCACCTCCGTGATTGATAGAATATCATGTACTAAGGGATTAAGCATCGGACTCGAAAGTTAAGAGACAAAGAAATTTCAGTTTAGAAATGTTACGGTACGTCCGCCTATGAAGAGTTAAGAGAGTGCCGACACGTAGACTCTAATCTAGTCTGCTCGAGATAAGGCCTACTGCATAGTCATGGGCCCTCAATATAATGCCAAGTAAGGCCAAGGGTCTGGATGTTGACCCCATGTTGTAAGAGTGGTGGAATTTCAAACGCTGGCACTATAACTAAAGTGCATATGTTTGTTGTTCTTATTGGGATGAAAATTCAGTGAAATGATACGAGAGGATGGGAAATATCAGTTAGACTGTAGAAGTAGCAGATATCATGTGCAGATGAAATTCCAAGAAAGTATGTCGAGATTACGTATTACTAAAAAAATTGTATGTATTGTAATGTAGTTGTTGATATATATATATATACATATATCGATATGTCGGTGAGTAGCCGCCATAGGGTTACAATCACATAGATTCTCGTTAGCTACTGAAGTATATACGATCGTAATCATAGACCCTCGCCCAAAAAGGGGGCGTGTTAAGGTGATTCGTATAAAGCCATAGAAACTTCTCGCGCTTGAGTTAATGGACTTATATACTTGTCGCTTAAACTTCAAAAGCTCATAAGAGTTAGTAGCCCGAATCGTGGGGTTAGATGATACTGCTAGCTTAGATGATTTAACGACTAACCTGGCGCTATATTAGTAGGGGAAGAATCCTAAAGACCAGTAACGCTATTGCATGTGCCGTAACTGCAATAACGACTTGGCCACATACTTCGGTAGATTAGCAACACCAGAGTCTCTAAAGAGATGTTAAGTGGTCGTACATTATTTTTCCTGCATTTGTAGGTGAGAGCCAAATTCTTTAGTCAACCTAGCTATCATCATGCAGTAACAACCTACAAGTTAGCTAGCCGTTCCGTCGACAAAACTGTGAGTACCACAGGTCCATCGCGGGTCGCGGACGAACTAGTACCCTTAAATTTCTGCTCTTGTAAGATATTCAGATACGTAGTCCTAGGAGAAGGCCGCCTAGAATGGCCTATGGATCGAGAAATTCCCAAAACAACAGTATAGACCAAGTGGATACAAACAAGGCATAAGAACTGTAGTATTCTGCCAGCATAGTGTCTACTAAGACAAGGAAATTCCAGAGGGTTCCCCGTGACGATCCTGAGAATGGTTGCTCTGAGGGTAAGTCTAATTAAGCCCAACTCTACAGCTTGTCCAATTAGAATAATGAAGATGCGGGCCGCCCACAACTCGCAAGCACGCATGAGCTACAAGTGCCTTGTAGTAGGACAAGCTTAGGGCATTGTTAGACATTTCAAGATTAAGGTCATTCAGCCCTAAGTATTCAGCTATTCGCGCTATTCATCTAGATTATTAGAGATCATGATCACTATAAGAATCCACTGATCGATACAGCATATGTGGTGTGCATGTAGCCATAACAGATTATTCCAATGTGAGTAGTATTAGCATGCGGTTCCTAAGGCGTATAATGTTCTAGCTATACGTAGAGATAACTTGTTAGTTTCTCCAAGATGAGATAAACCGCATGACTGTCAATTACATGCCAATTCCTCTAAAGGCGAATCTTGCCGAATTTAGTAGTCTTTTTTGGTCACACGTGTCGGGGGTTGGTGTTCGATAGATACACGTAAAATAGAAGCAAAGGAAAACATGGCCTGCACTCTGCTCACTCCACCGAGGCACGTAGTTTTCTCGAATTAGGAGGGTACTACTGCAGATTTGCGCTGAAGGATTCTCCACCATAGCGGCACCTCTCGAATTAAGCCGACGCAAAAGCAATAAGTTTCAATGGATGGAGGCATGTGAGCAGACAGTTTCAAGAATTGAAAGACAGCGACTCTCCGCCCCCAAGATAGCATTGATAGAAGGCAATGTGAGGGTTATGCGCTATTATGATGCTTCTGCATCAAGTTAGGATGCGTAAGGATGCAACATGGTAAAGTAATTAAGTTTATGCTTCCAAACAGCCGAGAAACACGAAAAGAATTATCCTACCCACGACCTGAGTTAGTCATAGCGATCCACGCCCCAGAAGATTTAGAGACATTACTTATATGGCGTCTATGTGGATATTTTCACTAACCATAAGAGCCACAAAGATATCTTCACCGTAGAGAGTTTAATCTCGGCAACGCCGCTTGTTGGAATTATTGGAAGGATTATGATGTGGCATTACTGTATCACTGGCAAAGAGTCAACGTAGTAGCAGACTTCTTACCGCAAACTGTGATTTTGGCATACTTGCAGCCCGAGCAACGAGAGTTATTGTGAGAAATACAATTAATTAGCCAGCTTTAGCCAATGTAGTGGCGTATACTCTTGGTAGGTAGTGTATGGAGAGTGTGTCTCATGTCGAGGATGGGAGAAAGGAGTTGGTGAAGGATTTCCATAGGCTTGCTCGCTTAGGAGTTCCCTAAAGTATTCGATGGATGCATGTGTTACTCTTCAAAATGGGCCAGAATCTTCATTGATGAAGGAAGTTATAGTAATGAAAGATAAGGATCCTATCCTAGTAAAGGTGAAGGAAGCAATCTGAAATGAGAAAGTAGAGGTTTTCCACCGATGAGATGGTGTACTTCGCTATCGTGGTCGATTGTGTGTTCGGGATGTAGATGACTTGAGGGAGGGATGTGAGCGGGGCCATGAAATGTCCAAATTCACTCCTCATAAAGAGAAAGTAAGCGGTTGTTGGCAAACAAATATACCTGGCGAGTGTCCGGGTCAACCCTACAAGGAATAGTACTTAGATGGAACAAAATTGTCAATCAAGTAAACTAAGAAACATCATTGTATTAAAAACAAAACAAATAAAATGTTGGGGGTTCAAAAGATTATAATTAAAATTTAAAAAAACTATTGATCAATCAACAAGATAACCAACTTGAATTACAAAGGTGACCAAGAGATATAGGTATGCTTTTAAATGGGGCTTCAATTGGATTAGAATTGACTAGGCAATCGAATTATTACTCATAAATATAAATAAAAATGGAAAAGGTTGCACCTGATGCTTTTTCAACCACTAGGGTGTCTTCTTTTTTCCTTGGGTTTTCTCAAACCCTGTCCAAAACAATATATCCATTAATACTAAGCCGATATGAGCTATTTCTAGCCTATCTCTCATGGGTGAATGATTATAAAATTTAGTTATCTCTAGCCTAACCAACACAATAAACACTCAATTACCCACCATTGCTTTCACTCATACTCAATTCTTTTCCAAGAAAAATAGAGCAATTAAACATAACCAACATTTGAAACTATGAGAATGACTATAAAATTTGGAGAAAACAACAGATTTTTTTTAAATGAGTAACTCTAAGATTAATCTAGCAACAGCCAATTTAATTTAACCCCAATTCATGCAAACAACCCTATCAAAGAGATTTAGCTATTCATTGATGGGAAATACGAAATTTATATAAAAAATAAAATTATGAAATTCATCATCAAGAGTTAAATTCAAACTCACAATTGTCTTAAATAGAGGTTTTTTACTCTTGAAAAAGATGTGAAGAAAAATACTCAATATTTGTTCTAACTTCCTACAAACTAGAATGGAATGATTTGGTACTTTCTAAAAATATTTAAAAATAGGTCAAAATGCTCCTAAAATCCAATGCTGGATGATTTTTCCGCTCCTTCAAAGTGTGCTGTCACTTATGAGTCATCTACATTTATCGGGTGCCCATTGGCGTAACGCTCTATGTCAGCAAGTGAGAGACAAAGTGAACCCGAGCCCAATCAAGCTGGGACCGGTGTTTTCTGTGTGTTAACCAGCGTTACGCCGATGCACCTTCCACTCTAGTCTAGTAAGCTCTCGCATTTAAGCCGTTTCGCCGCTCCATATGGTGGAGCGCTAGTCCTATCTAGTCAAGCTTCAATCCTCTTCTTTAATTCCATACTTCTGCCCAAGTTCTTTCCTTCTCTCCTTAAATTAAATATCTACAAAAACTAAAGAGAAAAAGCATAAAATCCTCTCAAATGACTTGAAAACAAAGTAAAAGCTCATATTTAAAAGCTTAATGAATTGGAAAATTACCAACTCATCAAACCCCAAAATTAAATCAATGTTGTCCGCAATACAATTCTTTATATCTAAACATTATAAATAAGCATGTCATATGAGATTATGAAAATGGGACTACTATGATACCAAGTACAACCCAAAGATCGCAGCAATCAACACAAAAGAAAATAGGAGACTTAACACTTTATGCAAATGCTTCAAGAGATAACCACAATCAATTGCCGATTCACATTTAATTTTCTTCATTCAAAACAAGGGGCATTATTGGTCACAACAAGCTTATAGAGCTTAAAGTCATTAAAAATTCACAATCAAGTTTTCCTTCAAGCTCACTACAATCTTGTCTCAATTATATCTTTTGGCATGTGAAAGCATGTCCTCCAAGGAGGTGATGCTACTACCAACAAGAGAGAATCCCATTTAGTTATCAAGCAATTACACTCAAGGGATTATAGAATGAAAATAAATATGCTTACTCACAAAGAAATTCTCAATGCACATAGCTTGACCCATAGGCTTTCCTCTTCGTTTAATTCGCCACTAATGTAGAGTTCTACATTTAAAATAAATTAGAACTTGGTGGTCATGATGTAGGCTAGGGCATGTTAGATGACTTTTAAGTTCTAGTGACTAGAACCTCCCTAATTCCCTTTTGTGAATCTTATTGCATTCTCCATTTTCTTCTTAGATTACCCTTACCTACTTCCTTGAACATCATTTCCACTTTTAAATAAGAGCCCTCCTTATTTCTCCTTAGTAACCAACTTTCATCTGCATTTGAGCAAGAGGCGCACCTTCTTTCAATTCCGGCCACTCAAGTAATTCATTTATTCTTTTCATCATGTGGTGCTACCTCACACAAGTTCACATCGTTTTTCCTATTTTATTTGCAACCCCAAACATAGGCTTTGCCTCATCTTTTCCTTTTATATTCCCACACTTTTGGAAATTGGAGCATCATGTATGCATTTCTTGTCAAAATCCAGCACTAGGGAGGATGGGTGCCAAAGAGGGATTATGAAAGTAGTATTGGGCTTGTAATGTGGTTACTAAGGGAAAGGCTTAAAGGATCAACATTGGTTAACAAGTATTCATGCTCACAGAGGACATATGGATAAGGTAGCTATTCAGCCAAGAAAGTTTGTGAATCATCTTTCAAGTGCAAAACTTGCCATCTAGGATTTCGCCTTGGAATTACACTTGAGACAAGTTCTAGACACTGCTCATGCAAGAGAATTAAACTAAAACCTTTGCCACAAAGCATCACTTCCAAGGGTTTCACCATTTTCATCACCATCAAGATTAACAAAACAAGATAATGCGGAGAATCAAGTTAGCTAAATAAAATGTGTAATTTATGACAAAAAGAGTACTAACTCAAATTCTCTAATTCCTTTCCTTTCGAAAATTTATTTTTTCAATGTACCATACCATTTTAAAAAATTTATGGTGGTACCCGTCACGACTCCGAATATGGGCTCGTATCGAGACACGTGACAAGGAAGCCCGAGGACTCCAAGTCGATCCATGTCATGAATATACAACTAACTCAATCATAGAAGCATAAGATTCGACATACATAACATAGCGGAAATCTTAACATGCCATAAGATCTGAAGTACATCACATGCATTTAAAGATGAATAAGAATTATGCCCGAGAAAGCTCTCTAAGTGACTCCATTTCTAATTGATGGGACAAGACCCCAACTAACTCTCTAAAACTAAAACGAAAATACATTAACATGACTCGAATAAAAAGGGGCCTCGACAGATGAGAGGACTCGCCAATAGGGACTGATGCTACTCCGAAAGCCGGCTAGGGTCGAGGCTATATCCGAGTACCTGTGAGTTCGTATCATGAAGCTATATAGCATAGAGTATGCATTCAGTTCGTGAAATGTACCGAGTATGCAAGGTAAGTAAACAGACATTTAAAAGTATAAAATTTCATAAGAGTAGGACAACATGATTGGCAATTAAATATTATAATGCAACATAGGGCTCAATGTTTCAAAACATTCCTAAATCATTCATAATAATTCTCATGAGAGAAAAGCTTTATTAAAATGACTTGAACCAGTATAAACATAATCATACATAAATCATGTGGAATAAAGGAGATTCTAATAATCCCATATACCCTATATTAGGCACATATGGAGCCCGGCTACGTAAACCCCAGTCGGAAGGGTAATGATCTTACCAAGGGTAGAACTACGAAAGACCTATTCGGGAAAAGGGGATACGCAAGGGAGGTCCCATTGTGACCTACTATGGCACATGGTTTTGAGACTCGGGGCAAAAACTGGGCCCCGAACCTACTCGGTGTTAAATACTACTCTCAAAACATATATAGTGCTCATAAGATAATATACATGAAATTGACGGACTAGTTAAATCAGCGATAATCATAAACATGCTTGGAAAACGTGAACTAGAAATGAAATAAGGCCCATTAGTCGACTTTAATCATAAATTCATAAATCATGATATTTGTACAAAATTTTAAATCATTGATACTTGATATTCATAAATCCTGATGAGCCATTGAAAGAAATCTTATCATAAGTCATCAATCATAATGGGCTAAAGACAACAAGATCATAATGAAATCATAATCTCTTATTTTCATAAAAATGGTGCATACTAGGCAGATTAGATTTAAATTTGAATCTATAATTTATATTCGCATAGTTATGTAAATCCACCCATAGATCATAAAACATGATTTAATTCATGAAAGGAATTGACCCATAGATAGATCATAGAGAAAATCACAAGAATTAGATTAAACCCCATAGATCATGGAACTTGAATTGTAGAACTAGAATCTCATGGAATTGATAGATGTTTGGGCATGAGTCGGCGAAACTTCACTCATAGCCTCACATACTCCAGTAGATTGGATTTTTCCTCTTATTGAACACCCAAAAGAAATTGAAGAAACATTGATGGGCTTAAGCTTTGATCACCTCTAAGAGTCTCCTAGTCTTGAATGTATGGGATGGTAAGGCTTAGGATAGGTTTTACTCTTTTAAAACCTCATAATCGAGCTTAAACGACGTAGTTTAGGCCTTAGGATCATGGGAATTACAGAAAATGCCTTAATAAATTCGCAGAAAATAACTGAATGCTAGTCCCAATGAGGGATTGGATGAGTCGGGTTACCTGGACCACGACTCGTGGCCTTTAGTCGCGGAAGGAACTATCAATATTTTCTCAATGAGTACCAATGATGGACCTAAGGGATCGCCCTGTGACCACGACTGGTCACCTCTCGTGTTCCCACTATTCAAAACTATTGATGCTTGACAAGTCTTGACCACGATCGAAGTCAATGAGTCGCTGCCGCACGACTCGTGGTCATGCCCGTGGTGTCTTCAAATCATAAATTCCAACTTAAAGTATCTCACCATGAGTCACCTAATGACTCATGGTCACCCCACTGGCTCACTTAATGGCTCGTTCTATGACTTGGAGCAGATTTTCCAGCTTTCCTTGTTTTTAACTCTGTGTCCATCTTAGGATTTTAGGGCATTACAATATCTCCTCAAGGGAACATTCATCTCGAATGTTGCCGCGTAAAATTAGAGAAATGTATCATCATATTCAAACACCGATCATTTAAGATGAAACTAAAGAACGGCACACTTCCAAACCGAACTACAATGGGTCGAACCGAATTTGTGAACTATAGATACATACTTTGACATAAAGAAACATGTACATGAACTGAACATGAAAAATAAATATAGTATTAGGAAAAACTGATACCTCAAACTAAAACAAATCCTAAGGGAATAGGTGTGGTATATAAATATCATATCCGCTTTCTGCTTCCTACGTAGCTCCTCAACATGCTCATTCCTCCATAACACTTTGACCGAAGATACCTCCTTGTTCCTTAGCCTCCAAAACCCGACGATCCAATATCTCCACCGACCCTCATAGCTAAGGCTATCTCTCACACCCACACTCTTCACCGGAACCGCCAAAGCCGGATCACCCAAACACTTTTTCAAGAGAGATACATGAAAAATAGATGAACGGAAGCTAATTTTAAGGGAAACTCTAACTTATATGCCACCTTGCCAACCCGCTTCATAATCCAGAGGCCAACATAACAGGGGATGAGCTTTCCTTTATCCAAAACCTCATCACTCTCTTCTGGGAGACACCTTCGTAAATACCCAATCATCCACTTTGAACTCTAGTTCTCTCCTTCTCACATCAACATAGGACTTTGGCCACTTTGAGCTATTCTCAACCCGTCCCGAATGAGCCGAACCTTTCTCCATGGCCTCATGGACTGAATCTTGTCCTGTCAATTCAGCCACCGATTTCAAACTAACCAATAGGTGATCTCGCATCTCCACCATAGAGAGCCTCAAATGGAGCCATATGAATACTAGAATGGTAGTTGTTATTGTGGACAAACCTACCAAGAGGCAAATGGTCATCCTAACTACCTCTGAAGTCAATCAAACATGTTCTCAACATGTCCTCGAGTCTCGGGCCTGTCCGCTCAACTCGAATTATCCGTTTAAGTGTGAAATGTTGTACCGAGCTTAACTTGAGTACCCAATCCTTTTGAAAGGACCTCCAAAACTGAGAGGTAAACTGGTATTCTGTCCGATATGATGGAAATGAGCACTCCATGAAATCGAAATCAACACTCAAACAGCACGGCATAATCTTCTCGCCGAATTAGTGATTTTGACCAAGTAGGTAATGAGCATCTTTGGACAACTCCGTCCACAACTACCCAAATGCAGTCATATTTTCGACGAAAAGCAGGCAACCTGGTGATAAAGTCCGTATTTATTTCTTCCCACTTCCAAGTAGGAATACTGGGAGACCAAGTATACCTCCTGGCCTCCGATGTTCAACTCACTTGTTGAGCGCTGGGACACTTAGCCACAAATTCTTCTATGTCTTCTTTTCATGTCATTCCACCAATAGACTTCCCGTAGGTCACGGTACATCATGGTAAACTTGGAAGGATAGAATACCTAGATCCATGAGCCTCATGCAACATCCACCTCAAATCATCAACATTCGAACACATAAGCCACCTTGGTATCGTGAGCACACCATCTCCCTTTGGAGAAGACTCACTATCTAATTATTAACGGCCTCCTTTAACTTTACCAAAATAGGGTCCTCAACTGTCTATCTTTTATTATCAGTTACCAAGGATGATTCTGATCCATTCTTGAATTATCATGCCGCCATTGGTCAAGTCGACCAAACGAACGTCCAACCTTGCAAGTCGATGGACGCCCTTCACTGCACTCTCCTTCTTTCCATTATCTACATGGACACACTCTCCACATAGAGTCTACTAATGGAATCTACTACTACATTGTCCATACCCGATGGTAATAGGACACTCATATCATAATTCTTAAGTAGCTCCAACCACCTCTTTTTGCCGAAGATTTAGATTCTTCTGGGTGAAAATGTACTACAGGCTTTTGTGGTTTGTAAATACATCTACATGAACCCCGCATAAATAATGTCTTTGTATCTTCAAGGCAAATACCACCACCGCTAATTCGAGATCATAAGCCGGTGTTCTTTTCATGCACTTTCAAACTTTATAGAAGCATGTTATAACTTTTCAATGTTGCATTAGTACAACCCAAGCTTGATCCTTGAAGAATCACAACACACCATGAACACACGGTACCCTGTAGTCAACATCGGTGCTAAGGTGAGTCGTGCCTTCAACTCTTGGAAGCTCTTTCTCACAAGCCCCTAACCATTGAAGCTTTACATTCTTCTAGGTCGGCTTTAGTCAACGTACCGTAATAGATGAACACCCCTCAACAAATCTCCGATAATAGCCATCTAAGCCTAAGAAATCCCTAATATCCGAAGGATTCACCGGCCTAGGCCACTCTTCACTGCGTCTATCTTTTTGGCGAGTCTACCCACACCCTCACTAGACACCACATGACCCAAGAAGGCCATAGAATTCAGCCAAAACTCACACTTGTAGAATTTTGCATAAAATTGACGATCCCCGCAAAGTTTGTAATACCACCTCAAACGAGCGACATGCTCCTCCTCACTCCGATAGTATATAAGGATTTCATCTATGAACACAATCACGAACATGTATATATATGGCTTCACCACCCTGTTCATTAGGCTTCCATAAAAGCCGCAGAGCATTCGTTAACACATAATTACAAACCTACAGTGACCATACCGAGCTCGAACGCCGTTTTTGAAATGTCACTTCCCGAACCCCGAACTATTGGTATCCTGGACTCGAGATCTACTTTTGAAAAGCATACAGGCTCGAAGTCGGGTCAAACAAATCATCAATCTTGGGGGTATCAGGGTACCTGTTCTTGATGGTGACCTTGTTCAATTACCACAATCAATACACATACGAAGAGAGCCATCTTTCTTTCTAGGGACAAAGAGAATTGGTGCAATCTCATGGAGACTTGTAGGTCTAATGAAACCCTTTGTCTAAAAGGTCCTTCAACTGATCTTTCTACTCTTTAGCTCAGTTGAGCCATTCTGTATAAGGAGGAACAACATAGGTCATGCTCGTGGGAGGTCAATACCGAAATTGACTTCTCTCCCTCGGGAGGAATATCGCAGATTACCCGGGAACACTTCGGATACTACATACCACCGGAACCGACCGTATAGTCAGGTATCTCGAACGTAGCATCCTAACTCCTAACTAGATGGTTCACACAACCTTTAGAAATCATCTTTTGGCCTTAATAGAGGAAATGAAATAACGTACAGCACACCGAACTATCTCCTTCCATTCTAAAATGGCTCACCCAGAATCTAAACTCTACTGCACAAGTTCTACAGTTAACGAAGGCATAACATGCAAATAGAAAATCCATGTCGAGTGATAATATCAAAATCGGTCATGCTAACTCTACTAGATCTACTGAGGTGATTTTCGAAGGACTGACCGGGCAATTTCTATATACCAAGTGGAGTGATAATCAATCACTGATCGGGAGTAGAGACTGTAAAATAGTTCTGATAAGATTTGGGACTGACCGAAGGCTACTAGAAATATAAGGCATCACAAAAAGATAGGTAGCCCCTGGATCTAACAAAGCATAAACATCAAGGTGGAAAACTCGCAACATACAAGAAACCACATTTAGGGAAGTCTCCTACTCCTTTCAAGGCAAGGCATAAAACTGCTTCCGCACCGTCGCCGCCCAAACTAGTCGAAGCACCCTCGGCTAGGAGGGATGTGTCACTGGAGTTTCGAACTAGTGGCTGTACATGTGCCCACCAACCCCAGATTCCGGGCCGAAGGGAAATTTAAGTCTATGTCTTGGTTTGCCACTCCCAAACGAGCATCTAAGCCAAATTCAAACACCTCTCTAGCCGATTCTTTCCACACTTTGCACAGCCGGGAAGGTGCATTATATTTGCATGCTACCCCGCTTCCTCGACTGGGAGGTCCCGGGCCTCTAACCACCCCGTGGTCTAGAAGTCAGCACTAGCTGATGATGGTGTGGCTGCTAAAGAACTGCGGATGAGATTGCTAGCGACGCTCACCCCCATGACACCTAGGTTGAGAAGTCCCATAACTTTCTCGCCCCGGCCCTTTTGGTCTCTCTCTCCCTCCAATACACCACACTGACCGCTGGGCGTGTAAAACTACTGAAAAAATCCATGTCCCGATGCTGCATGGCGATCCTACAATCCTTATCCAGGTAGTCCACCGCCTGTGGCCAAATCCGCTTCTCACTCGAGCTCTGTGATCTGCCACAAACTCGGGTGAACACTTGGATAAATGGGTGAACTCCAAAGAATTCCCGATCTCGACATCTTCCCTTTCTTTAAATTCACAAACTCGCCCGCCTTCAGTCCCCTCATCTCACGAGGGAAGAACCGATCTAGCAGTGGCATAAAAACTCATCCTAACCGATAAGGCCTGCCCCACACCCTACTATCTTTCTGCATCGCTGGAACTAGATATGCGCAACCCTTTCAACCCGATAAGAGGCCAAGTCAACACACTGGATTCGCCACCCCCATGACCTAGGTGATTCTAAGAATCTCATTCACGAACTCATGTGGGTCCTCATCTACTTTTGAACCAAGGAACTCGTGGGTTCAGCCTTAGAAAATCCCCTCGACTGGAAGTCGCCGCCGCATTCCCATTCCGAGGGAAATGCGCCACCGTTGTTGATTGACCTAGGCGATCAATGCTTGCATAGCATCCGTATGGCTGCCCTAAATTCACAGTGTGGGCAGCCGGCTCGGTGCATGCTCCTCATGGGCCGGGTGGGTGCCGATGGTGCCCTCTCCGCTGCTAATTCTCGTGGGCTGCTTTCCATTTCTCCTTCCGTTCACTCAACATGGAGGCATGATTGCCGAAACGTATTGTTGACACCCAATTTTGACCTCCTACGCCTTAATATGCCGTTTATATATGTATTTATTTATTTATTTATTTTACGCAAAAATTCGACCTACTTTTATATTTATAAAATAATTTATTATCATAATATTGTGAAAATTATTTCAAGTTACATATAAATGACTCATATTAATTTTAAGTTTTAAAAAAACACATAATTAAACATAATCAACATACAAAACAAAAAAAACTAAATATTTTATATATATATATTTATTTAATAAACTACATAATTTTACTAAAATTTTACAAATCTATTTGACTAATATTTTACTCGAATTTATAAATTATTTATGTTAATAATATTATTTTATAATATTTGATAACTTAATTTTATTTTCTAGCAATTGAATAATTTATAAAATAATAATTTAATGATATGATATTTACGTAAGTATACTAAGTTTATGATTTTATTTTATTAATAAATAATATTTAAATGATTTTCATAAGTTAAACTGTTTTTATTATTTATCTACAAATTTAGTATATTTATTAATTTAATAACAGCCTAAATTCAATTTCATTCAATTTATTCTAAATTTAGCCATTTCTATTCAATTTCATCCAATTTATTTCAAATCTAGCCACTTTCTATTCAATTTATGTCAATTTTAGCCAATTTTGATCAATTTTGGCTATTATTTAAATTCAATTCCTAATTAAATCTAGCGACTAACCTATCCCATCAATTCGCTTCACCCATAGCCCACCCATTTTTCTAAAATTAATCTCACCGTCTATTAATTTTGATCCTACTACTGATGGCTAACCCTACTATATTTCCTTTAATATTCCCTTTACCCAAAACCCTAAACTCATTTCTTCTCTCTTCCTAACTCCGGCCGCCGCCACCCCCTCTCTCCTCTCTTCGCCTACCACCTACCTCCCTCTCTTCCTCATCTCCGGCCAACCCCCTCCTCCGCCGCACCACCTCCATAATTTCCTAAGAAACCGACCTCTCTTAATCTCTCTCTCTCCCTTCCCCCACGCGGCAACCGCTTCGCACCACCTCCCTCCTCTTTTGTCTCCACTTCCCAAGGACGGCGTAGAGCAAAGCATCTCACCACTTCACCGCAAAAATAACCACCACGTCCTTTTCACTCCGCCAAAATCTAAGATAAAACCCAAAACCTATCACGAAGCCAAACCTATAACAACGTGACCTTCCTCTATTTCTCACCATCGCCGTAAAACCAACACCCCCAACCACCACCCTAACCACCACCCGCCGACCGGAAACAAACCTACACACCGCCGAAACACCTCCTAACCGGAGCGGATCTGACAGATCTCAAGATCTGTCCGTAAATTTTATTTTTTATTTTATTTTATTTATTTCGTTTTTATTTATTTTTCTTATACTTTGTTTATTTATGTATAATATATATATAATATATATATATATAATATATATAATAAAAAAAACTTTAGAATTAAATTAAAAAGTTTGAAACATTATTTTAAATTCCTTAATTTAATTTTTTATCAATATATATATATATATATAACGGGTTACGATATATTAATTTATAAAATAGATATGTATATATAAATATATATAAATATATATTGTTATCCTTTGTTTCGCTTATATAATAAATATATAATTATATGTGTATGTTCTTCCTTGTGTTTTGTTTATATATATATATGTGTGTATATATAATAGTTATGTGTTAATTATTTAATTATGCATGTTTGATTGCAGCTTGTTTATGAAATTTTGTTCTTGCTATCCCTTATAATAATGTAGTACTATATGCATATAAATCATCTCATTGTTGAAGATTTTATAAAGTCAGTCATATGCATGTATGCACATATGCTATTGTTTAGCAATTTTCTTTGGCTCTCTGTATAGAATTTAGATGATTTCTATTACCTCTGTTAAGTCGGATGTCGTATGCATTTTAACATTGTTAGTTATTTAAAATATGAATGTTTCTTTCAAAGTTCCTAATTATTATGACTATATAAAGTTCTTTGTTTAATTTGACAATCCATAATTTAAGCGTGAAATTACCTTGACAGATTCCGATTAATGAATTAAAATGATAATTCTTTATTAAAAGTAATTTTGTATTCAAAAGATTATGTTAATTTCCTATCCATTTAAATCTATTTTCCTTTATCGATTAGTCAATATATAGCACATGTGACTATTTTATCTCAAAATATTTTTGACCGGCTCTGAAATTTTATTTACCATAAAATCAAGTACTCAAATTCACTTACGCTGTATCATTTTATTTTATGGGTCTTATTTGATTCAATAATATTTTTATTTCCATAGGTGGGTATTTGACTCTTACTAGATGTAATTTTTTAGCTTCGATAATTGTTGACCAAAATTGATCCATTACCTTGTGTGACTAGGAATATGCTTTTTAATTAAGTTATTTACTTTACTTATTTTTGAAGATTTGATTTAGCCGATTTGTTTATCTTATCTTATGGAAAGATTTTACTAGGATTGACTCTTCATTTCTTTTAAGTCTTCCTTAAAAAATACCTAATTTAACGGTAAATAGGAAATATTTCTAATTTCTTTTCATTGTTGTCAATTAGATAATTTAGTGATAATTTATTCTCTTCCCTTATTACCTCCTCTAAATTAATCGATTCCTTGATATAGCGATTCCTCCACTTCCTTGAGTATAATAACAAGGATAGGAGTGAGAATACCTTGCTTTCATAATATCGTCACTTTAAAAAAAAAAAGATAAAACTTTCTCCCTTTCCGCCCCACTTGACAGATAATCGCCGGGATCCAAGAGATCCCCGTGATCTTGACGTGTCGAAGTTTTGGGTCTCTAGACGATAAAATTCTTTTTTGAAATTGGTGTTTGTTGTTCTAATTCGTGTACGGATTAATCGGTTAGTTATTTCGCCTTATTATTTAACAATAGTGTACACACCAAAGAGCATTATGGCGGGATTGATTATTTCAGGATGTCCCGATATATGTTTGAATCTCTGGGTTTCGCATGAATATCTTGTGGAAATTAAATAACTTTAACTTTACGGACTTTGACGGTTTGTATATGTGCACTTGTTATATTAATTATTAACAAGTTATTTTCTTTGGGATGGAGAGTTTCGCCCTGGGCCTAAAGCCCATGGTCTGCTTTGGTTTACTGAACACTTGTGACATATTATGAGGATACTATTTTATTTCTCTCGGCAAATACAGTGGTGAAAAGACTATAATAGTGGAAGGTTCGGGTGATGTCATTATATTAGTTAATCATAACTAATATTTAGAGATATACTATAGATCATGCAATAACAATGACTAGACACATATTTATGCCAAAACCATATATAGGACGAATTTGACAGCAACTTCAGAATCATTTATAATGCATACCGTCATCTCTATTAATCGTTGCCTTAGGAATTAGAGGAATCGAAATTTCCAAATATGTTTATGCCTCGAATATATTAGAGTAGTAATAGAGACATTTTTCAAGTTCTTAAAAAATTGAATCTCGCCGTTTATTGAAATTTATGTAAAATCTTATTTTTTTTAGGAATTGTCTCATGCATTTATATTATAAAAATCCCTACCTAAAGAAAGTATCAAATAACTTATATGTGTCTTGTCATACAAACTGCATTATTTTACTATTTGTGCATTACGAACTTAAGCCCTCATCTTCTAGGAATTTTCCAAATTATATCAAGGCGTTATTGGCTCCATATTTAATCTTACATTTGCATTTTAATATTTTGGCTATCCGACTTTCGTCTCGCCGAGTCCAATAAGATCATCAAAATATCTGTGACTTGTTTAAATCTGACATTGTATGTTAGAGATCATTCCCATTTGATTCATTTACTACTCAGTTTAAAAATCTTGTGCATAAGAGATCAGTATGGAGGCTCACATGAACCCTTTTCTGCTAACTATTTTTTTATATTACTATTTGTTTTGCTTGACGTTTTCTTTACAACCATAGGATTTTAGATCCAAAAAGCCAAAATAGTTGTCCAAATGCCTCTTGGACCTTAAGATTGGTGCGGTAGGAAATAGTAGGACGTTAGTTTTGTCAAGGATAGAGCGCTTTTAAGTTAATAAATCAATTAGGCGGGTAGTCGGGAAATGATAGTCTGTGCTCGCTGAATAATACGAGCAATTCAAAAAATTGCGAAGTATTATTTAAGTTGCTCGGGGTGATCCCATTAGGTCAATCATTTCTAATTTTAGAACTACGTTTGGCCTGATTCCCTTAAGGGATACGTAGGCGCCTCACCCAGACTCAGCCCCATAAGTAAATAAATTATTTATTTGTTTGTTCGTTTTATTCTAATTTTCTGTTTGTATTGTTTTTCCACAATCTTTGCATATAATAAGTTAAAATTTCTTTGAAATCCATTATGCTTAAATTCCTTTTTCTAACTCGTCTAAATAGAATTTAATCCTTCATTATCAGCTTCTTTTATCAATCATTTTTTTTATGCAAACAATATAGGTTAAAATTAATATTATTTGATCGCTTAGTTAAAATCCCCCATTTAATGAGTACGGCCGGGAACCACTTTTGTGGACCTTGAAAGGTGCCTAACACCTGCCTTTCGAGGTAATTAAAGCCCTTACCCGACTCTGGTTATCTAGGAAATAAAACTTAGCTTAGAACGGTGCCCTAACGCACCTCAAATCGTTAGGTGGCGACTCTCCTCTTTTCTACCCTTAAGAGACGTCACATGTCGTAATCCACTTTCCGCGAGGAAAAATGGGGCGCGACAGCATGGCGATTCTGCTGGGGATTTTAGGCTTATACCAATACGTGTTCATTAATTGGGGTCTTATTTGAGTTTGATTTTGCTAACTGTCCTATTTAATTTATTTTTCTTTCACTTATATTTGTCGATATTTATAATTTTGTCTTGAAGTTACTAACCGTTTTCTTTCTTTATTTTTTTTATTATTGTGTATTATTTATTTTCATATGTAATCATTATTTCATAAATTGTTGTATTTTTTTTTAACTGGCACATCGTTCATATTTCCCCCACTTGGGAATTTCACACTATCACACACAATAACGGTTGTGTGGTTTCACGGTCGTTCACCATTTTAAACACACCTCGGGGATTGTCTTATGATTTGGTCAATCAGCGGTGCGTTGACGGTCATAAGCTTCCTCACTCTCGAGTTGTCCGCTCGAGTGAATCGTGCCATACCCACACTTACTCCTAGACTATGACCGTGTACGCCTTTAGCAAGGCATGCACCTCATTTCAAACATAGAAAAATTGCGACGTCCATGGTACGTCAAGATTAAATAGAAACTTGCCCTAAGTCTTAAGGGATTTTTTTTAATCCTGAAAAAGGCGATTCACAAATTATGTGCATTTTTTTTTAGAGAAACATTGTTTAAAGTAACGTCATTTTGCTTCCGGGTGGTAGGATAGTCTAACCTTCCTTTTGCTGTATGAAGTAAGGATACGGAAGAATGCCTGAATAGGGAGCTATGAGGAAAGATTTGGCATTGGCCT
>JACEIK010001459.1:77069-88088 GCA_018107945.1 Datura stramonium | reverse complement strand
TATCAATAAATCTCTCAATAAGTTACTTAATATTAGAAGACTTACTTATCTGTCATAAATTAATCTGCTCACGCCATTTTTGGAGGTCATGTTCATAGGATTTGCAATGTATTTACATTTGTTCGGATAATCACTTAATATAGAGGCCATGTGAGACCTTTTATGTTAACTGTTTTGTTACTTGCTTGACGATAATCCCTTTTAATAAAGCCTAAGAATTCTAGATCCCAAACTCCAGAATAGTAGTCTAAATGCCTCTTGGACATTAGGATTGGGACGGGTAGACACATACTAAGGCGGTAGTCTTTTTCACTTAGAAACGCCTTAAGTTAATAATCAATTAATTAGGAGGGTAGTCGGGAAATGATAATCTCTGCTCGCTGAATAATACGAGCAATCTAAACGATTGCGAAATATTATTTAAGTTGAATAGGGTGATCCCGTTAGGTTAAAATTCCTGGTAGAACTACGTTCGGCCTGATTCCCTTAAGGGATACGTAGGCGCCTCTATGAGGTTCGGCCCTACAATTAAGATAATTATTTATTTGGTTATTATGTTATGTGTATTTTAATTATTTGTCACGTTCTATTGTTTGTATTTTTATTTACTTGCTTTTAAATTTTATCTTGCCTNCTAATACTATAATCAGTAACCACTTGTTTGAATCAAGCTTGGAGATTATTAGTTAATTATTATGTTTATAGGTCATATGTTGTCCATATCAATAAATCTCAATAAGTTACTTAATATTAGAAGACTTACTTATCTGTCATAAATTAATCTGCTCATGCCATTTTTGGAGGTCATGTTTATAGGAATTGCAATGTATTTACACTTGTTCGGATAATCACTTAATATAGAGGCCATATGAGACCTTTTATGCTAACTATTTTGTTACTTGCTTGCTTGACGTTAATCATCCCTTTAACAAAGCCTAAGAATTTTAGAACCCAAAATCCAAACAGTTATCCAATTGCCTCTTGGACATTAGGATTGGGACGGGTAGACACATATTAAGGCGTTAGTCTTTTCACTTAGATCGCTTAGGTTAAATAATAATTAAAATAATTAAGCGGGTAGTGGAAAATGATAGTCTGTGCCCGCTGAATAATATGAGTAACCTCAACAGGTTGCGAAATATTATTTTAGTCGCACGGGGTGATCCCGTTAGGTTAAAATGAAAGGTAGAACTACGTTTGGCCTGATTCCCTTAAGGGATACGTAGGCGCCTCTATGAGGTTCGGCCCCATAATTAAAATAATTATTTATTTGGTTGTGTATATTTTAATTATTTTTTATGTTTGTCTTTTTATTTACTCGCTTTTAGATTTTATTGTCTAAATCTCTTTCTACTTGCTTGTCTTTAAATATTTAGTTTAATTATTACAATATAGGTTAAAATCAATCTTATTTGATCACTTAGCTAATTTCCCCATTTAATGAGTCCGGCCGGGAACCACATTTGTGGACCTCGAAAGGTGCCTAACACCTTCCTTTGGAGGTAATTAAAGCCCTTACCCGATTCTGGTTACCTAGGAAATAAAGCTTAGGTTAGAACGGTGCCCTAACGCACCTTAATTCGTTAGGTGGCGACTCTTCTCTTTTAAACCCTTAAGAGACGTCACATGTTGGGTCCTGCTTTCCGCGAGGAAAAATAGGGCGCGACACTCATTCCTAGGATAACATCAAAGTCTACCATGTCCAAGATCACTAAGTATACCCGCGTATCATAACCCATAAAATCCATAGAACAAGCACAACAAACCCTAGCCACAACCACAGAATCCGCAACGGGAGTAGAAATAAGAATGGAAATATCAAGAACATCACAAACCAGATCCAATCCCACAGTAAAATAGGTAGACACATAGGAAAAAATAGAGCTAGGATCAAATAAAGTCGTAGCCATTTTGTCGCATATGAGAATAGTACCGATGATAACTGTGTCTGAAGCCTCTACTTCAGGTCGACCGGGGAATGCATAGAAGTGAGCCTGACCACCTGCCTGAGACCCACCTTACTGGACTATGTACCCCCTCTGCCAGACTGAGCGCCATCCCTTCCTATCTAAACATCCCTGTACTAGGCTGGTTACCATCTGTACCTACAAAATAACTGTCTCTCTCAAGCTGAGGGCGATCTTTGCTGAATGTACTACATCCCTTCCCTACTGCGGATAGAGCTAGGCGGGCTGGGTGCGGAATAATTTGTCTGCCCCATACAAACTTGGGACATCATCTATGGATGTGGCCATACTCACCCCACTCATGACATACCTTACCAAGCACTAGATTCTAAGCCTGAACGGAGGAGATAGGGTGAGCCCTAAAATCTTAGCGAACCACCTGGGTTCTCCCAACTATACCTGAAGGTCGTTGAATAGTCCCTAGCGTACCCCCGATGAATACCTGCATAGTTGATTGAATAGGGCATCCCGAGTACCCTGGAGAATCAGAGCCCTAGCAAAAGAAACGTTGAAGTTACCCACCTCTCGAGATTTCTTCTCGGCATTCCCTGCATAACCATCCTGCTTGACCCCCTACACATTCTTCACAACTCCACCACTTCTTAGAATGTCTTACCTATCGAGACCATCTGCAAAGCTGACAACTGAATAACATGTTCAGGACCTTAACAAACCGCTTGATTCTCTCCTCCTCGGTGGGCAATAATGGTAGGGTATGCCTAGACAGTGAGTGAAATTGGGCCTCATAGGCAGCAACTGAGGAGGTTCCCTGCTCAATGTTGGTGAACTTGTCTCGCCTCTGGTCTCACAGGGTACGGGGCACATATATATTTAGGAAAGTGGAGTAGAACTGCGTCCACGTTAGTGGCGATGATCCCGCCGGTCTACATTCCACAAACGCTCTCCACCAGAGCTTAGAATCTCCCATCAGCTGAAAGGTGACAAATTCCACCCTGTACTTCTCCACTGCCCCCATTTCATAGAGACTCTTAGGGAAATCAATGATAAACTTATAAGCATGCTTAGCATCGGTGCCATAAAAAGTGGGAGGCTTCATCTTTGTGAACCTCAAAAACAAGTCAGGCTCATCCCCAGTCATCATCGGTCCAACCACTGGTCTTAGAAATATAATTTCCCCAGAAAGGTCATCCATGCAAGGAGCTATAGTTGTGGCATGTTATACCTCCGAGTGCTAACCTGTCGGAGTTGTTGGTGCTACTCCGTTACCCACAAGGATGCTCAAAAGATTTAGTACCTGAGTTAGAACGTCATAGGAAGCCGGAGCAGCTGCAGCCTCTCCCTAAACGGGACTTCCACTTCTACTATCACCCAGTCCGGCACTGTTGGAGGCACTAGGGACTCTGATCTCTCCCAAATGGGACTAGAAGCATGGGCCCTACCTATGGCAGCATCAGGCCTTCACTCGCGACCTTAACCTTGTCTTTTGCCGCAAACTACGATTGCTACCACTGGCTCTGGTGCTTCCTCTCTAATTTCTCCTGCGTATTTCCTCACCATCTGTGATAGAAAGAAAGAAAGAAGTTACCAGATAGAAATTTGTATCAATAGATACCAATTGAATTTAGGTAATAGCACGAGAGAGAGAAGGAAAGGAGTTTCCCTAAAGTCCTGTAGCCTCTCAAAGATAAATAACGGATGTCTCCGCATCAATCTACGAGACTCTACTAGACTCATCCTCATATGATGAGATCAACGAACCTAGGGATTTGATACCAACTTTATCTTGACCCAAGTGGCCATGATTGGCACCCACACTAATCCCCTACGGTGGGCGAACCAACGTGTTCCCAACTTGACCATCCAATCTCAACATCCATATTATTAAACAAGCATTCATAGAATAAAATGGTGGAAGTATTATAAAAACTAAAAGAATGACAAGCAACATCTCTGATTGCAACTCAAGAATTGAAAGTCATCATATGGAGGACATCTACCTAATTATAGTCTAAGAAGAATAACAAAACAAAAGTAAATAAGTCCATGTCGAAACAAAAGACATTTCTTCCGAAGGAGTTGCTTCATCTCTAAGAGATCATCTCACCCTCAAATGTCTTGCAATAGCTACTACAAATAGGTTCGAGAGTAACTTCCTAAATCACAGTCTACACTCAAAAAAAATGCCGAAGTAGCATCGATATGACACATTATATTGGTAGGCATCATTGGCCGACCTTAAAGAATAATGAATATGCAAGTGAAACAACAACATACATTCACAAACATAGTTAATAATTGCATAAATATTTTTCAACCATTATTTAGAATAAACTCTAAGCTGGACAGCTCACTTGATTAGGCCCCGCTACAGCGGAAGGTGGCCGCAGCGGCAGTCTCGCTATAACGGTAAAATTCCGCTATAGCGGTACTGTGAAGTGGTAGCTCAACCAAGCTGTCAACCTTAAGCTCCACACTTAGCTATTTTTCTCAGTCAATCCACCAGTTCCAAATGAAAACATGTACAGTTAAAGCATTACAATCAACTCACCAACTTGTCACATTGAATAGACACGTGAATTCTCAACACTTAATACATGTAATTCCCCAAAAAGTCCCTAAGATTAGATTCGAGACTTGCAGCCAAAACCAACATAAAAATGGAACCAGGGCCATTCAATGAGCCACAGGATGAACCTTCCCAAGAACCAATGGTTCATTGGTTTGGTCCGTGGTATCAACTTTAGAGAAATGTCAAAAATCCACCTAAAATCAACAAATGAATTGAATGACCCGTTGTTTGATTATATCGGTCATTGTTTCTAGTTGTTGGAGTAGGTTCAGAGAGTGATTTTGAGGCAGAGTAGGAACCAATGAAAGGATACAACTGCTCATTGTATGGACTAACGACTCATGGTGTTGGTCATTGGTTCTACCTAGTTTCCTGATTTAATTTCGACAGTTTGAGGGTATTTTGCTAAAACCTTATACTTTAACTCCTAAGTGATGTTATTTTAGACTTTCTAAAGGTCTGATAGAGTCTTAAGATAATACTAAACCCTCACTCTCTTAAAAACACCATAAAATAGGATTTCTCTCTCAAGGCAAGACTAGGGTTTGATGTTGGGCATATTCTTATGCCCATTTGCCATACTTTTGCCCATGTTTTGCCTTGTTTTGAGTTCATTATCCTTATGAAATGCATCAATTCATGTTTATGTGTGTTTTATGATCTAACAAGTGTTTTTAGATTTTTGAACAGGTAATCAATGAAAAAGGACTCAAAAATGGCTTAAGGTGTGAAGAAAGAAGAGTTCGAAAAAATTGTCCTGGTGAGATAGCTGGTGCACTGGGACATACCCCTAAATTCAGAGAAAATTGTGCTCAGTTTGGTATGTTGGGTGGCACGGCACACCGAGTCTTCAACTTTAGAGGAATTTTTGCTCAACACCTTGGCGAAATGAGTGGTGCGGCACGCTAGAAGGGTTTCGAACTTAGGAAAATTTTCCAACACTTTAGTGCATTGGATGGTGTGGTGTTCCATACCCCAGAATGTGCAGAATTTGACTAACACCTTGGCGAGATAGCTGGTGCGGTGCGCCAGGACCAAAACTTCAAAGGAAATTCAAGCCAAGTTTGGTGCGTTGGATGATGCGGTGCTCCAGAAGCTGTCTGGAACAGATTTTCAATTTAAAAGCTATACTTCTCAATGGAAAAGACGTCATTTGATACCTTGCTTATAAATATAACATCTAGGGAATTTTTTTAGGAGTCTTCGATTATTTTGAGACCATTTTATACACAGTTCTTGTTGGAAGAGACATAAGTTCATTTTATTCTAGGTTTTCTTCTTTACTTTATAATTTTGTTAATACAAATAATGTCTTATTTAGTTTTTCTCATGAACATGAGTGGCTAAATTCTTATTCTAGGGTTTAGGCCATAGCTGGTGGTTGTAGTTTGAAAGCTCTTTTATGATAGACTTTGATTCTTCATTCAAGATTATTTATACTTGCTTATTTTCATTGTTTATTCGTTAGACTGACCACCTTATGAATATTATTTGTTGGCTCTATGTTGAACTCGAGAGAGGGAACCAAGAGGGTTAAAAGTAAGTATAGAATAGGTTCAATAATCTTGGGGAAATGAATTTAAGTGAGATTTTGTTGTTGAGGGTATAAGTTGTTGAGGATACGGATATACCCTTCAACACTATTCAGTTGAATACAAGTAGCTATAACCATTGTTTCATGTTTATCCTGCGACCATAAGGATATAGGCGTTAGGGTTCATGAGATAGTTCTTGAATGTTCGGGAGAATGGCAAGAAATGGTAACTTGCAACTAGCAATCTTGAGAAGAGTTAGTTTAGCGTAATCGATTTCTAAAACTTAAATTGAAAGAAAAAGTGCCAATACCATAGATTCTCTCATCATTTGAACTACAAACACTTGTAAAATTGATTTCAGTTCATTAGTTTATTTTACATTTGAAGTTAGTCGAATAATTTCCAAAACCATTTCCCCAATTTACTTGTGTTTTTCTAAATAGTGAAATAAAATGTTAACCTTGAGCAATTAATCTAACAAGTCTCTGAGGGACCGATATCGGGACTTCATTATCCTATATTACTTGACGATTACTTGACGACCATATGCGCTTGCGTGTGCTTGGGTGACATCAAGTTTTTGGCGCCGTTGTCGGGGACTTGAAGATTGATTAATTGTTTGTAGGTTAGGATTTTTATTTTATTATTCCATGTTTTACTTTTGTTTGTTGGTTGTTGAGAATTTCAAGTGTTGTGTGCTCAGTGTATGTCAGCTACTAGAAGTCAGGGATCACACTTGGCTCACTTTGATCTGGAGATTGAGAGGACTTTTCACAGGTTAGCTATAATAGAAAATCATGACCAGGCATAGGGAAACAACCAGGAGAGGATTCCAGTGCTTAACTTTGCTCGACCAAACTTGGAGAATGCTTCTAAAGCGAACATCAAGCTGAACATCACTAGAAACTTCAAGTTAAAGGAGGGAACCATATGGTTGGTTTAGAACACTTGTCAATATTAGGGCAAGCCGCACAAGGATCCTCACAGATATCTTATGATATTCGTGGAGCTTAGTGAGAACTTTCACTATCAGAACGTGTCAAATGAGTATGTTAAGCTCACATTGTTCCCTTTTTCATTGATTGGTGAAGCTAAGAAGTGTCTTCAGAATGAGCCAGTAGGTTCCATCACTACTTAGGTGACTCTTTCCAACAAATTCATCAATAGGTTTTTCTCATCGAGAAGAAGGAAGGAGTTGAGAGGAAAGATCTCATGATTTGTGCAGAAAGATGGTGAGACATTTGCTCAATCTTGGGAACGATACAAGGGATATTTGAGAGATTTCCTGCACCATATGCAGCTGAAGGTGATCATTGGGCACAATTTCATAGAAGGACTTAAGCCAGAATAAAAAATTTTGCTTGACGCTACAACACAGAGGTAAATCTTGTCCAAGAGTTATGATGAGATAGAAGCTCTATTAAATCTCTTGTCAGTTGGGAGCCAAGATTACTAGGATTTGGGCAGAGGATTTATAGAAGCCAAGGTGCCAAGAAAGCTTGAAGTTGATGGTGTAGCGGTAATCAGAGCAAATATCAGTCAGTTGGTGAATGGGATCAGCAAGCTAGTGATCACACCAGCTGTAAGCCAAGTTCATCAGGTTCAGCAAGTTAGACTCCACCACCATCATGTGAGGTGAGTGGAGAAGGCTATGCATATTCAGGTAGTCCACTTAACGCAAAGTTTATTTATTTTGTGGGGTAACAAGGTCGTGGTGGAGGTTTTATAGGAAATGGTTACAATCAGGGGCAAAGGAATGTAGCTAAATCCTCACGGGGAGGGAAACAAAATTTCAAGAGCCCCAAAACAACTTCCAGAGACTGCAGGGCAGGTTTTCAGAGGAGATCGTGAATTAGTGGATGGTTCAGCAAACTCAGGTGGTTAATGAGATATAGAAGTCCATCCATGAGTTGGAAAGGCAGATGGGGCAATTGGCCTTTCAATAGACTAATAGACACTTCTAAGCAATACTGAGAAGAACCCCAAGGAAAATGTATGAACAATCTCTTTGCGCAGTGAAAAAAAGCTGGGTGACATGATATCAAGAGATGGCAAAGCAGAGGAAGAGCAAGTTGTGAAGTCCAAGCAGGAGTTTGGTGAGTCAAGAAACTCCTAGCCAAAAGTGGTATAAGCTAGACCACCTCCTCAATTCCCACAAGGATTAGAGAAGCATAAGTAGGATATAGCTTGTAAGAAATTTCTTGATGTTTTGAAAAAAGTATATATGAGTCTACCATTGGTAGGATTGTCAAAAGAGGTTCCAAAATATGCCAAGTATCTGAAGGATAGTGTGGCAAAAAAATAGAAGGCTCACATAATTTGAGACTATAGCTCTTACGGAAGAGTGCAGTTCTTGGGTGTAGAATAAGATTCCAAAAGGTGAAAGATCCCAGGAGATTCACTATTCTAGTGGTCATTGGGAGCAGAGAAATTGGTTCAGCACTATGTGATTTAGGTACAAGAACTAATTTGATGCTTGCATCCTTGTTTAGAACCTTGGTATATGGTGAACCATGCCCCACCATAGTGATATTGCAATTAACCAATAGGTCCCTTGCTTATCCGGATGGTGTTATTGAGGACGTATTGATTAAAGCGGGACTGTTCATATTACCGATGCACTTTATGATTTTTTTACTAAGAAGCTGACGAAGCATGTCCCATCATTTTGAAAAGAGAATTCTGTCATGCCCCACCTTGGGAGGCATGACTGGCACCTGGTGCCACACTGGCAACTAACTAACCTGGCTAGGATTATGCACGCCTGGTGCCAGCCTGCGACTCAATTCAATAAAACAACGAGCTATATCTCAGCTGTAAATATAGCCTCCGATAGACAAGGTCGTATAGCCACCTATGAATGGAAACAACTAACCAATAAAAGGCAACAAAAGGGATTCTATGCGGGTCGACAAGACCACCATGTTGTCTAGTTATAACAAAAATGAAGACGAGCTACTATACTAGGCTTCACACGGCCAAAACACGAAGCATAACTAATTAAGGCCCAACACAGCCAACATAAAACTAACTGACTGAGGACTATAGTCTGCAAGCCTCTAAGAGTACAAATAGTGGTCGGGACAAGGCTCCAACCTACCCAAAATTTTATGTAACTCGAATACAGAAATCTCTACAGCCTGGCAACTCCTAACGAAAAGAGTTGTCCCAAGTGCGGACTCTGAACAGCTGCTACTGGAGATCCTGAACCCTATCTGTCTAAACCTGTAGACAAGTAATGCAGCGCCCATGGGAGGGCGTCAGTATAACATGTACCGAATATGTAAGGCAATAGATAAGCTAATAAAGACTGGAAGTGAATAGAAAGAAGGGCAGAAAGATTAACATGTACGCCTGCTGATTCGTAATTTGCATCTAACCAACACTACATGTACGTAAGCTAAGACTATATAATTACACATTTATAAACTATAACTAGCAGAAAAGAATACAAACAAGAACCTCCCCTGGCCCCCATAAGCCAAAAGGTACAATCAACACAAAATAACTCGTTCGGGCCCCCGAAAGCCCTGGCGAGCACATCTCAATCTATATACCCCTATCCAAGTTTCTATAACTCCATTGGTACTGTAGCCAACCTACCCATCCCTTGGGTATACAATTGAGCCCACTCGTCCCCTGAACTGTAGCTGTGTCTAAGTTCGGTGGACTCCTATTATTTGTACCCCAGGTACCGAACTCGATGGGGTATGCCGATACGGAATAAGAGTAGTCCAGCCATGGAATGGACTATATGAGGACCTCAGACCTCATCTTCATCCCTAATGCACGGCATGCCGCTCCTCAGAGTGACGTCATCTAGCCCCTCGCAGGCGTCGACACAGCTAGTGACCCTGGGGTGGTCATGGATGGCTCTTAAGTGAGGGCAACCCCAACCAAGGTGTTGTAATAACATCTTAATCTAGCCAACCAAAAGGCGTAACTGGCCTTCTGGGCCTAACGTCATTACTGCTCTCCCCCTAGGATAGTCTGTAAAGCTGCTAGAAGGCACGTCGTGCACCTGTATCTGATAAGAGGATCCTGATAGTGATCATGATCTCTAATGGTCTCGACTAAATAGGGCGAGATCTGGAGTGGTCTAACATAACTCTGGATGTCTTGCCCAGACATCTATATATCCAAAGTAACTGCGAGGTCGCAGATGACTAGTTACTTGGTCCCTCTTCTTGGAACCACTGTAGGGTTGTTACTAAGTGAACATGCTTTTGGGAGGTCATCCCCTAATCTTCCACAAGTAGCTTACTAACATTCTTAGCCTGAGGGTAGTGCTATACTAACACGGTGCTGGTACTTTAGACTCTATCTGGGTCTGGTCCAATCTTATATGACTTTTCTGGGCGATTCCTAACATTAAAGACAATCCTACATAGACTTAACTGCTCACGGCTATCTATGCATGAGTATCTTCTAAAAACAGGCTGGGGCGCTGACCCTGTCTCTATCTGCTAATAAAGTCCCCTTCCTTAGGGTATCCATGGGCCTATTTGACTTGGATGACTGGACTGGCTTTCTGATGATCTATAGGATGAATGCTAAGTCAACTGGAATTGATAATTACTGATAGTACCTAACTAGAAGGCAGGCTGTCACCAAGCTCACTAGACAACCCTAGGCTACTAACTCTAAGGTATGACCTTCCTATTTGAATTTCTGGCTCTGGGGCGTAAAGGTATGCCAATGGCCTCTGGGCATGCTTTTCTTGCCACACAAGTGCCAAACTGGTATTTAAACCACCTAGCTGCGCCCATACTGCTCAACTTACTAGCTCAGGCTCGATAACTCTCGCGATCTCCTAAGGTCTAGGCCTGACAATAAACATAGAATTCTAATAAAATCCACATACGTTTTATAGCAACTAACCAAAATTTATGTAATCGTAATCTACAGATAACAGCTAATCACAGCGTGTCTGATCTCTATATACTAGCAACAGCTAATTACAATATGTATAATCATAATCTAATGG
>JACEIK010001459.1:57333-72514 GCA_018107945.1 Datura stramonium | reverse complement strand
CTCCTAACCCCCTATTCTGAGGTTGTATGGAGAACTAAGGATGGCACTGGCACATCTATCTCATTATGAGGTTCCTGGTACCTCGGGAGGGTGATGGGGAAATGTAAAAGACATCTACTTCTGCCCTTGGGCTAACCGCTTATCAATTGTAGCACTTTACCGGTACCTCCTCTTGCTGCTGTAGTTATCTTGCAACTGGCCGGTGTCTGTCTTATATCGAACATTATTATAGACAGACATAATAAGGAAAGCTTAGGGAGTCAACCCTATACAACTCTGCTCTATAGAAAGATCTGAGAAGAAAGAGGGGTAACCATACTATCATGCCTCGTAGCCTCCTTCTTATAAAATGTGGTTCACAACACATTTATAAACAAGACTCTACTAGACACGGCTTGCAGACTCCCTAGGATACGAACTACTCTGATACCAAGTTTGTCAAGCCCCACCTTAGGAGGCATGACTGGCACTTGGTGCCACACTGGCAACTTACTAACATAGCTAGGCTTATGCACACCTGGTGCCAGCCTACGACTCAATTCAAGAAAACAACGAGCTATATCTCGGTTGTAAATATAGCCTCCATCCGACAAGGCCATATAGCAACCTGTGAACGAAAACAACTAACCAATAAAAGGCAACAGAAGGGGTCCTATACGGGCCAACAAGGCCACCATGTTGTCGAGTTATAACATAAATGAAGACGAGCTACTATACTAGGCCCCACACGGCCAACACACGAAGCATAACTGATTAAGGCCCAACACAACCAACATACAACTAACTGACTGATGACTATAGTCTACAAGCCTCTAAGAGTAGAAATAGTGGCCGGGACAGGGCCCCAGCCTACCTAAAATGCTATATAACTGGAATACAAAAATCTCTACTACCTGGCAACTCCGAATAAAGGGAGTTGTCCCAACTGCGGACTCTGAACAGCTACTACTGGAGATCCTGAACCCTGTCTGTCTAAACCTATATGCAAGTAATACAGTGCCCATGGGAGGGCATCAGTACAATATGTACCGAATATGTAAGGCAAAAGATAAGCTTATAAAGACTGGAAGTGAATAGAAAGAAGGGCAGAAAGATTAACCTGTACGCCTGTTGATTCATAATCTGCATCTAACCAACACTACATGTACGTAAGATAAGACTGTATAATTACACATTTATAAACTATAAATAGCATAAAAGAATACAAACAAGAACCTCACCTGGCCCCCATAAGGGAAGGTACAATTAACACAGAATAACTCGTTCAGGCCCCCATAAGCCCTGGCGAGCACATCTCAATCTATATACCCCTATCCAGGTTTCTATGACTCCACTAGTACTGTAGCCAACCTACCGGTCCCCTGGGTCTACAACTAATCCCGCTCGGCCCTTGAATTGTAGCTATGTCTGAATATGATGGACTCCTGTTGTCTGTACTCGGGTACCGAACTTGACGGGGTGTGCTGATATGGCATAAGAGTAGTCCAACCATGGAATGGACTGTATGAGGACCTCGGACCTCATCTTCGTCCCTCACAGATGGCATACCGCTCCTCAGAGCAACGTCATCTAGCCCCTCGCGGGCGTCGACTCAGCTAGTAACCCTGGGGTGGTCATGGATGGCTCCTAAGTGAGGGAAACCCCAACCAAGGTGTTGTACTAACATCTCAATCTAGCCACTCAAAAGGCGTAACTGGCCTTTTGGGTCTAACGCCACTACTTCTCACCCCTTAGGATAGTCTGTAAAGCTACTAGTAGGTACATCGTGCACCTGTATCTTATCAGAGGATCCTGATAGTGATCATGATCTCTAATGGTCTCGACTGAATAGGGCATTATCTGGAGTGGTCTAGCAAAACTCTAGATGTCCTTCCCAGACATATATAACTACTAAGTAACTGTGGGGTCGCGGATGACTAGTTACTTGGTCCCTCTACTTGGAACCACTGTAGGGTTGTTACTAAGTGACATGCTTTTGGGAGGTTGTCCCCTAATCTTCCAAAGGCAGCTTACTAACATTCTTAGCTTGAGGGTAGTGTTGTACTAACACGGTGCTGGTACTTTAGACTCTATCTGGGTTTGGTCCAATCTTATATGACTTTTCTGGGCGATTACAAACCTTAAAGACAAGCTTACATAGACTTAACCGTTCACGGCTATCTATGCATGAGTATCTTCTAAAAATAGGCTGAGGCACTGGCCCTATCTCTATCTGCTAATAAAGTCCCCTTCCTTAGGGTACCCACGGGTCTATTTGACCTGGATGACTGGACTGGCTTTCTGATGATCTATAGGATGAATGCTAAGTCAAGTGGAACTGATAATTACTGATAGTACCTAACTAGATGGCAGTTGTCACCCATCTCATTAGACAGCCCTAGGCTACTAACTCTAAGGTATGGCCTTCCTATTTGAATTTCTGGCCCTGGGGCGTAAAGGTATGCCAATGGCCTCTGGGCATGCTTTTCTGTCCACACAGGCGCCAAACTGGTAGTTAAACTGCCTAGTTGCGCCCATACTTCTCAACTTACTAGCTCAGGCTCGATAACTCTCACGAGCTCCTAAGGTCTACGCCTGACAATGAACATAGAATTCTAATAAAATCCAGATACGTTTTCTAGTAGCTAACCAGAACTTATGTAACCGTAATCTACCGGTAACAGCTAATCACTGCGTGTCTGATCTCTATATACCAACAACAACTAATTACAATATGTCTAATTGCAATCTAATGGTAGCAGCTATCTACAACATATGAAATCGTCATTTCTATTCTGGAACATAAGTCATAACACTATACGATGAGTATACTTGCCGAGGGTTAAGCCTTACATACCTCGATTATCGTTTCCTGAATAACCAATGAGTTTCAACTTGTATTCGCCAGATCTCTTTAGCTGTAACCATTATACAGGGAGAAAGAGATGAATTTCAATACCAAATTTGACGTAAAATGATAACTTTTAATACTAATATTGACTATACTTCAACTTAACGAAACACGGCCGAAAACGTATTGTTTCTCGAGAGTTCAGAAGGGAAAAATACTTACTTGAAGCCTGTGATTGTATAGAAATCAGTTTGGAGCAATTCCGACAATTTTTGCTCGGCGGGGCTATGATTTTTTTGGGCGAATTTCACAAAAATAACTCTGTAGTAATGCTCCTTGTGGGCTTAAACTTTGATACCCAAAGTTAATTTGAATTTGGATGGCGTTCGATAGAGTAAATGGATGAAAATTACTTAAATCCTTCGTGTTTCCTCTTCTCTGGCTGAATATGTTCCTTTGAAATGAGTTGAAATGAAATAAGGGGCTATATATATATATATAAGTGAGTTCGATGGCAGGGGTGTGCCTCGCGCCTCCATTGAGGCAGCAGGCCTAGCGCCCCGCGCCTCTCATTGAGGCAGCAGGCCTGGCGCCCCGCGCCTCTCAAAGCGCCAGCAGGCTTGGCACCCCGCGTTGGCCAGTGCACTACTGGATGGCGCGTTGCACTGGCCATGTGCGCACTGGTCCCATCCGACCCCGCTTCTGAGGCTTTTTCCACACGCGTCAAGTTCCTCTTACTCATCACGAATCCACGTGTACTCTTACTAATCGTTAACATTTACGGGGTGTAATAAATTCTTTTCCACCACAGATGTAGTGATAAAGGTGAAGTCGAGCAAGATGTCAATGATTGTGGATGGCCAAGAGTAGTCTTTGATGTGTTCAGGGCGGCAAGATTGCCACCTTATTATGAGGACTTTATAATGAGACCAATGGTAAAGCTTGGAAGATCTAAGAAGACATTGAATAGTTTGTGTTTTATGGGGACTTAGCAGCAAGTTAGGGTACCAATCATCTCACTTGAGTGAAGGAGTGAGAAGTCTTGCATTGTGCCGCGATGTTAAATTACGCATTGCATAGAGGAAACCCATGAATGTCATGCCACGACTCTAACTAAGGAGTTTGATGGGAGGCAACTCATCTTTCTAACATTTTTTGTTTTGTAGAGACAGACAAGGTTTTTTAGGTGAAAGAACGGGGAAAATGACTGGGGTGGGGTGCTAGGTGTCAAACTTCAGAAAGAAAAAATTTAGGTTGGAGCATTGGGTGGCGAACCGCGCCAGAACTAGTTCGCAAAGAAAAACCTTTTCTAAGCGTCTGGCGCAATAGCTGGCGCACCGCGCCAGGTTCAAGTGCGCGAAAAATTGTTTGGTCCATGGGTCAAATTTTACCCAAGGACCCTAAAGTTAATTAAAATTCATGACCCAAGACTTTATCTTAAATCCCATTCATCTTCTCTCACTTACAAGTCAAAGAAAAAAAGAAAAAAATATTCTCTCCCTTCTCCCACGTAGTCCGTAACTCTCCTCCCCTTTTCTCCCATTGTTGTCTTCTCAAAAAATCTTGGTGAAGCACACCTCCTAAACTCAATTAAGTAATTTCTTATCTATCTTATTATTTAATATTGTAAGCATGCTCTCATTACCTTTCTTCCCCAAGTTGAAAGACCCAAAATCACCATTATTGGTGAAAATCTTAAATTTCATAATGTAGGTTTTCATAGCTTAAATCTCATATGTTCTTCCATTATATTGCTATATCCTTATTGAGTTGCTTATTTTTGGTTGAATTTTGTGATTCTAAGTTGTGGGTGTGAAGTGGGTGATGAATGAGTTGTTGAATGATTTCATGAAAATTATAAAATTGGAGCACTTTTGTAGAGAGAGAAATTGCTTAGTTTATGTGATTTTTGAATTGTGAAAATCTTGGGTCGTTAAATAATTCATTATAATTCATTATGAGAAGTAGTAAAATTCATGTTAATTGTTGAATGATTTCATTGTGACTACTTCTACAATTTGGATTGAGTGAATTGTGAATGAAAAATTGGAGAATGTGAAGGGAATGGCTAAACTGAAGCATTCTTGAAAAGGAGAAAAATTAAGAGATGTGAGAAAAATCATGAAGATGAATTGAAATTGTATAGTTGGTGAATAATTTGGATTGATGAGGTTTGGCATGATAATAGAGGAAGTCTGAGTACCCTATTTGACAAACTCTCACTAGTGCTAGCGAATTAAGTGTGTGGTTGTTTTGCACCTATTACACCAAATTAGTTGGCCTTGTTGTTCACAAACTAATTTTATAAAAATCTTGTTATTGTTTGGCAGGTACCATGGCATCTCATTCAGATAAAGTAAAAGAAGTGTTAGTCACTGACAAAGGTCTCAAACGGCTCAGGAAAGGAACAAGAAGGTCAAAGTCATAGGCCACCAAAGCACCCCCTGCTAGGAGATTCGAAGACAAAGCCGTGGAAGAGCATGGGCTTATGTGGTTTAATTCCTAGAAAGAAGAAAAGTATGCTCTGGAAAACTAGATTGATGAGGGATGCCTTGCACTTGAGTTCCCTACCTGACTAAGGAGGCTAGAGTTTGGGTCAAGCTTGTATGTGTCGTACTCTGCCTGGGACATACACCACTGAGATTACTATAGAGAGTTATTTTAGTGCATACGCTGATGAAGGGGTTGCACATCAACTTTGGCACAGTTCTCTGAGATAACATGAGGAGGTCTAGAGACAACTATTAATGGAGGTATTGTTATGGAAGTCTATTGACCCAGTTCTGGAGAGAGCCTGGCATTGAGGAAGAAGAGGTTGATCTTCATCTACCCCTAGCAGGGCACTTGACGGGCAAAATGCTTGATATCACAAAGGTCAAGGAGCTAGCTACTTCTTTAGCTCCACTTCTCACTCCCAATGAGTGTTATGCTCGGGATGATAGTTGGAGAGGCCGCATGTTAGGGATGCTAGAGCTGTAGTTAAAGATTGGAGGTATACCTACCACTGATGAGGAGATGTCAACACTAAAGGTGAGGTACCCACTCACTGAGAGTGCGATGCTAATGTGCAAGGTGGAATCAGCTTTCAAAGAGCATCTAGAAGACGATGAGGCCACAATGTTGATTGGTGATGTTGGTGATATGGATGACACTAAGGAGGATGATGCCACCAAAAGAGCTATGCAGGTTGATGGTAAGGATGATGATGATGATGATGATCAAGAGTATAATCCTGATGATGATGACTGTGCTTAGAGGCCCAGGAAGTTTTTTTTCTCTCCTATTGCCCCCGTGCACTATTTAAGTGTGGAGTGGAGGAAATAGATTTCTTGTATATTCTTTATTTGTTAAATTTGTAGTGGCTGTAGAAATAGTTTTCATTATGTGTGTTAGTAGCTTTGGTCTATGATTGATTTGACTAAACTTGGTTCTGTAACATTTAGTATAGTGGATTATTGTGAACACTGATGCTCTGTTATGTGATGTGACTATTTGTCTCAGTTTTTCGTTGTTAATTGAGAGTCAATTTTTTTTTGGTTTTTAGTGTCTTCATAGAGGTAGTAACCTTTCCCGATGATAGATGGATGACGACCGTATTAAGGGAAATCAGTCATAATTTTCTTATTTTTTAGAATAGATTCAAAAAATCACACTTGTGTGCTCTTGATATTCCACTTAGAAGCTAAGCTAGAAGTAATGAAGTGATCATCTTGAATGCATAAGAAGTGAGAAATCCATGAGAGGCACATAGGTTCTATAATTTGACTCAAGAAAAGTTTTATTTAGGGATTAATAATGAAAGAATTCATTCAATTTGATGGTGTGAATATATAGCCATAGGAAACTGACTAAGATCATGATGCCATGAGATGTGAGCTTGATTTGTTATGTGTTGTACATAATGTAACATCTAGTACTTTCTTAAGTGTGTATAGGATATTTAGTTGCTAAAGAGGTGAGATGTGATTAAGGTGTTTCTTTGAAAAACCTATTTTGTCCGTTGTTGTTGTTGTACCTTCCCCTAACGCTATCCCTAGTTAACCCTTTGAGCTATAAGCCGTAATTTTCTTCTTAGCCACAAAATAAGCCTATTCCCTTTTGTTTTAAGACCTTCATCATTTTTTATCCAAAGATAGTCTGAAGCACTTTGAGATTTAAGAATGAAGGTCCACCGAGGTAGAAAAAGTTAAGGGAAAGGAGAGAAAAAAATGTGTGGATGACAAGAAAAGAAAATGAAAGGAGGGGTGCCCACACAAAAAGATGTTATCTACTTGCTGCTAGAACATAAATGAAAGATCTTTAATGGTTGATTATTCTTTTTGAACTTATAATAAGAAACTAGCACTCAGAGTAGTAGAAAGAAAGGGGCATGAGAAAAGAAAAAAGAGGATTGGTGAAGGAAGGGTGACAAGTTAAGAATAGAGTTAGACAAGAAAGATGAAAAAATATCTTAAAGTGCTTAGGATTGGTAGCCACTATTAAAGAAAATCATTCCTACCCATTCCTTACCTGACATTACAATCAAGAAAATTCCTTATGATCTTACTCTCTTTGAAATGATTAAGTAGTCTAATTATACACGAGGGGTAAGCCTATAGTATATTGTATGTGTATGATACATCATTTGTAAGAGTGAGTGTGTCTTGCTTATTATGTTCCAATACTTGAATTGATAATATGAGGTAAGGAACATTACTAAATAAGTGAAGGCATAAGATGGTCAAAGTCGGTGTACTATGTGTTGCATGTTTCATACTTAATCATGTTGGCCCTGATTCGAAAAGATGAGTCAGTTATAAAGGTTATGTACTTTCGAATGTGAAAACTTTTGTGTATGCTTGATGTGGATTGTATGAATTGATGAACCACTTAGTTATTTCTTGAGTGAGAATTGATAGAGGTGACAAGTGGTGGGAAAAGATGTTTGTACATATAATTAAGGATTTTTTGAGGACAAACAATGATTTAAATGCGGGGTGGTGATGTTAGGCATATTTTTATGCCCATTTGCTATATTTTTACCCATTTTTTCCTTATTTTGAGTTTGTTAACCTTATAAAATGCATGAATTCATGTTTATGAGTGTTTTATTAGCTAAAAAGTGTTTTTAGATGTTTTGAGGAGGTAATCAATGAAAAATGACTCAAAAATGGCCCAAGCCATGAAGAAAGAAGAGTTCGAGAAAATTATCCTAGTGAGATAGCTGGTGCGCCGCGCCAATCCCCCAACTTCAGAGAAAAGTATGCTCAATTTGGTGTGTTGGGTGGTGCGCTGCACTAGTTCTTAAATTTTAGAGGAATTTTTTCTCAACACCTTGGTGAAATGAGTGATGTGGTGCGGCAGAAGGGTTCCAACTTAGGAAAATTTTCCAACACTTTGGTGCATCGAATGGTACGACATGCCAGAACCTAGAATATGCATAATTTGAATAACAACTTGGCAAGATGACTGGTGCGGCACGCTAGGTCCAAAACTTCAGAAGAAATTCAAGCCATGTTTGGTGTGTTGGATGGTGCGGCGCGCCAGAAGCTGTCCGGGATGGATTTTCAAGTCTAAAAACTATACTTCTCAAGGGAAAAGACATCATTTGATACCTTTCTTATAAATATAACATCTAGGGCACTTTGTTAGGAGTCTTCAATTATTATGAGACCATTTTGTATGCAGTTCCTGGGGGAAGAGACAGAAGTTCATTTTCTTCTTTATTTTATACTTTTGTTAATTCAAATGATGTTTGCTTTAGTTTTCTGCTTGAACATGAGTAGCTAAGCTCTTGTTCTAGGGTTTTGGCCATAGCTAATAGTTGTAGTTTGAAAACTCTTTTATGCTAGACTTTGATTTTTCATTCAAGATTGTTAATACTTACTTATTTTCATTGCCTATTTGTTAGAATGATCATTATACAAATATTATCTATTGGCTCTGGGTTGAAACGGGAGAGGGAACCAAGAGGGTTAAAAATAAGTATAGAATAGGTTCAATGATCTTTAGGAGATGAGTTCAACTAAGATTTTGTTATTGAGGATAGGGATATACCCTTAAATCCTGTTCAGTTGAATACAAGTAGCTACAACCGTCATTTCATGTTTCTCCTGCAATCATAGGGATATAGGTGTTAGGGTTCATGAGATAGTTCTTGGATGTTCGGGAGGATGACAATAAATGAGATTGTAACTTGCAACTAGCAACCCTGAGAAGAGTTAGTTTAGCGTAACTGAGTTATAAAACTCAACCAGAAAGAGAAAGTGCCAAGACCCTAGATTCTCTCATCATTTGGATTACAAACACTTGTAATAATGATTTCAGTTCATTAGTTTGATTTACATTTGAAGTTACTAGAATAATTTCCAAAACCATTTCTCCAATTTACCTATGTTTTTCTAAATAGTGAAATAAAATGTTAACCTTGAGAAATTAATCTGACAAGTCTCTGAGGGATTCATATTGGGACTTCACTGTCCTATATTACTTGAGACCATGTGCACTTGCATGTGCTTGGGCGACATCAGGGTTCTTCACCTTCTTCATCTCAATTTCTCTTGGGTCTTCAAGACAAGTTAATGAATCATCTAATCCAGGTATGTAGGGTCATGAATGGGAGAATTCTTTCACCCTTATGCCAAATTTCATCTCTATCTCATGAATTCAAGTCTTCAAGAATGATCTTATGAAATTATAGGGTTAGACTCAGTTCTCATGAAATCTCTTATGAATTCAAGTCTCTTATGATCCAATTCATGATTTATGAATATGAATGCATGTATTCTACTAGAATCTCTCATGAATCCATATTTTCAAGTTTATGATGAACTTACTCAATTATGTATGATCTTATGAATTTCAAGCTTATGAACCTATGATTTCAAGTTGTGATGATTTATTCAAATATGCATGAATTTCATGAATATCAAGCTTATGTATCATGGTCGACTCAGCAGCACTATTTTCATGGCTAGTTCACGTATGTTAAGTATGATTATGATTTCATGTTTTCAACTAGCCCATGCAAAACCAATTATATTTCATGACTATGAATATGAGCAATATGCATGTTTTGAGAGTAGTATCTAGTGTCGAGTATGTCGGAATTCTACACATCCAGGTCTCAGAACTATGTGCCACCATAGGTATATATTCATATACAAGATTTATGATGGTCATATTTTACAGTATGTTTGACCCATTGATCAGATTATGAGTTTTTACTTACATCTTAAAACATGTTAAATCAAATGATTTTACTTTCAAAATCTTGGGTCATTATACTTCATATTATGATAAATAACTCATGTTTATGAATATCTCATGATCATGATTTTAGCACGTTGTCGTTACTCTCTTGTCGTAGCTTGTTGTATACTCATGATTTTAGACTATCATTTTACTATCATGTTTTTACTCACCTTACATACTCAGTATATTTAAAGCACTGACCGCATACTTCTATGCTATATTATCTCATGATATAGGTTTGGATGATAGGTCTCAGCCCCGACATTAGCTCTTCTCCCACTTCGAATTAGTCCAGTTCCAATTTTGGTGAGTCCTTATGATTTGAGGATATCAGTTTTTTTATATGTTTCTTTCATTTATGTCTTTCAGTTTTTAGATATCGATAGAGTTAGTTGGAGGTGTTACCCATCAGCTCGTTTATGACTAGAGGTTTTTCAGAAAACTATGTATTAGATAGTTCAGTGTTGTTGACTTGTTGTCTACGTTTATTCTTTATGATAATCACTCTTCCGCTTATGTTGTGTTCATGATTCCTTTTCGCTTAGTTTATGCTCAAGAATATTCTATGTATGTTCTATGGGTTAGCTTGGAACCATTCATGATTCTAGGTCCCGTGTCACAGTCCAAGGTCCATGCCTGGGTCATGAAAAACTTGGTATCAGAGCAAAGGATTAAGTGTGTTCTAGGGTGTGTGAAACCCGCATTAAGTATAGTCTTTTTCAAGGGTGTAAAGTATGCCACACTTATGAGGAAAAGGCTACTAGACATTTTAGGAAACTTTTCTTCTTTCATAATCTATGCCATGCAATTGTAATACCCCGAAAACCTTAAGATTAGACCCCGGAGTTGAAACGGAGAAAAAAAAAGTTCCTGCACCAAGTCATAGGATGAGTCGTCCAGTGACCCATCAGGAACCCCACGAGTAGTTAAGTGACTTGTGGGGAGAGGATGGGACTTAGTTGAAAAATTGGAATTTAAGGTGACCATGGGTGTGACCGCGAGTCGTGGTCAGCACCACGAGTCATTGTGTGGTCTGTGGTCAAGGATTGACTGAAGGATGAAATATTCGGAAATGTACCTAACAATTAGTCACCACGGTCGTGGTCAGTGCCATAATTCGTCAAGTTGGTCGTGTCAGCAGTTGGTTAGGGTTGAATGATTTTTTGGCAGTGTCCCTAACGGGTCATCACCACGATTCATTGGGTACACCACGAGTCATGGTGTCCCCCATGGTGACCCCCAGGATAATTTTGGCAGTGAAGGTGATGGGATGTGACCACGAGTCGTGGTCACTGGTAACGATCTGTCCAGTCTCTTATTAGGACTAGCAATATGTTTTTCCCTGCAAATTTATTAAGGGATTTTTCGTAATTCCTATGTTTCTAAGTCCTAAACTATATTGTTTTAATCTTAGAATGGAATGTTTTAAGAAGGGTCAAGTCATTCTAAGCCTATCCTAATTCATGCATCCAAGCTTAGAGGTTTGAGATGTGATCAAGGCTAGTTTCTTCAAAGTTTTTCCTCAATTATTTTTTGGCAATCAAGGAAGTTGTGAAAATCATATTTCTTCAGGTAGGTAAGGCTATGAATGGGTGCAATAGTCCACACCCATGCCCAATTCCCTCTCAATTCATGATGTTCTAATTGATGATTCCATGGGATTTTTACCCAATGCATGAATTCTTAAGTTTCAATCATGAGTATGATCTAAGAATAATATAAATGATGAATTATGATTAATGCAGATTTTACAATATTTTAAATTAGAAATTATGTTTTCAAGTTTTATAAACTATGATGTCCATCCATTAAAGTTCATGAAAGTTGAGATCTATGAAGTATGTGTACAAGCATAATGAGATGTTTATGAAGAAAGTATGATTTTCAAATGACCCATGTTTATGTTCATGTTTTCAAAGTGAATCAAGTTGATTTCACGCATATTAAGTAATGGGAAAGCCCATATAAACAAGTATGTTTTATGATTTCATGAATTAGCTTATCACACGGTTTTGGAGTCAAGACTCCAAATTATGTTCAACTTTTGGTATGGTTTGAGCCAAGGCTCCTCATGTTATGATTCAGATTATGCATGTATGTTATTATTCAGATTCGTCTCTAGACGATGGTCAGCTTCGTTGAAAAATGATGGAGAGCATATACATATTTTTGGGAGTAGTGTCTCGCATCGAGTAGGCTAAGGGTCAGTTAACCCAATGCCTCAAAATTACGCGCCAACGTAGGTATGTTCAGATTATTTGGGACCTCTCTTGTGAGCTTCCCCTACCCCCATGGGGTCTTCATCTTTATATCGATATCATGGTAGCATCCTTAGCCCTGGCAAAGCTTTGGACGGCTCTGCCCAGGTACCACGTAAGCTCTATCATGATAATGTCGGTTATATGACGAGTCTCCCATCGTTTCTCATGATTTCAGTTATGCATGCTCATCAGTCATGATATTATGTTTTCAGTAGGTTTGACCCAATGTTTAGTTTTACTTATGATTATTAGTTTTCAGCTTTGGGTCTTTTGATTCAGCTATGATGTTCAGTTATGTTCAGATCATGATTTCAGAAATAGCATGCAAGCTCTACTCTCAGAATCATACCTTGATAATGTTTTATAGTATGCATGATTTATGATTTTAACTTACTTAGAGGTTTTACTTACCTTGCATACTTGGTACATTCCACGTACTGACTGCGTAGTCTATGTTGTATCGTTGAATTATATAGGCTCCGATATCCAGACTCAATCTTGCTGCTAGTCAGACTTCTGAAGTTAGCACTTCTTAGTATCAATTGGTGAGTCCTCATATTGCGAGGGCCATTCTTATTAGTTGTATGTCGTATTTTCAGTTTTCAGATTACAGTGAGTTAGTTGGGGTCTTGTCCTATCAACTCATTAGTATTAGTGGCTTCTCAGACATAGTTGTATTTCAACTTTAGACTTATGTATGTATTCAGATGTTATATTATGTTTAGACTTATGCTATGATATTTATGATGATCTTCCGCTTATCCATGATTGAGTTAGATGTATGTTCATGCTATGGGTTGACTTGGAGCCTCTCGGGTTTCTTGTCCCGTGTATCGATCCGGGCCTATGTTTGGATCGTGAAGAACTTGGTATCAGAGCCTTAGGTTTTGAAGTGTCCTAGGGTGTCCAAAAGTCGTGTTAAGTAGAGTTTTTTTCAGGGGTGTAAATCGCTCCACACTTATGAAGAAGAGGCTATGAAATGAAGGTTCATCTTATAAGGGACAGGTTGAAAATAACTCAGAGTCGCCAAAAGTCCTATGCGGATTTGAGGAGGAGGGAGCTTGAGTTTGAAGTCGATGATTGGGTGTTTCTGAAGGTATCTCCCATGAAGGGAGTGAGGAGATTCAAAAAGAAAGGGAAACTCAGTCCCGGTTATGTTGGTCCATATCGGATTATGAAACGGGTTGGCAAGGTAGCATATGATTGGAGTTACCCTCAGAGTTAGCTTCAGTTCATCCAGTTTTCCATATATCGCTCTTAAAGAAGTGTTGGAGTGATCCAGCTCTAGTTGTCCCAGTGGACAGTGTCGATGTGAAAGACAACCTTAGTTATGTAGAGGTTCTGGTGGAAATACCGGATCATCATGTTCGTAAGCTAAGAAACAAAGAAGTAGCTACAATTAAGGTTTTATGGAGGAATCAACATGTTGAGGGAGCTACGTGGGAAGCCGAAGCAGATATGATTTCTAAATACCCACATCTATTCCCTTCCATCTCAGTTTCAGCTTGAGGTATTAGTTTTCTCCTTAGTACTCTATTTATTTTCATGTTCGTTGTTGCACCGCAGCGCACGCGCAAGCGTACACGGTCGTACAAGTAATACGGTGGCCCTTTTTAAGAGCCGGATATTGAACCCACAGGGACTGGACTAATTCAGTGAATATTCAAGTTCAAGTGTTAATTTAACCTTCACAAGTGTTGATAGCAGATATTTTGGATAATTTTAATTAAATCTAAAGGTGATCATAAAACAATCGAGAAACAATACAAGAAGCAACTGGAGTTAAGGCTTGATCATCATACAATGCTACAATTCACAATGGTTCGAGTATGAAAACTTCAGTTATTGTCTCAAATAATTAAAATGCGGTGTTCATGGTCTTTCGAGCCGCTAAACACAATAAACTAGTCCCATACCTACATCGTTGAGAGGGGATGTGACGTCCTAATTCATGAGCAATTTAACTACGTGGATGTGGTTTATGGGGTTTGTGCCCTTGATTATGGACTTTCGTACCTCTAATCATTTAACCTGACTTAGCTTCACAACTAATTCTATGAGCGGTGATGTGACAATTCTAAGTCGGTGTCTAGCTCATCCAGTTTTATTAACCAAGAAAGAAAAATTAGGTATAGTTTCTATCCTAACCGTGAATCCTATCGTAAAGATAAGAACTTGCTCCCCTCATTCTTGTATTCTAGCCTAGTGTTACTCTTTTGAGCTTTTACCTAAGATTAACGAGTTTTTTTCATGGTGATCAAGCATAAAAATAATAATAATGAAGAACGTAAGACAAAACAACAACTGATAACTCAAATACAAGAAGAATTCATGCAATTACAATCATATCATGTAGCCTCAACCTTAGAGGAAGGGTTTTAGCCACTCATGTTCGTACAATTACTCAAAAACATGTTTAAAGTGAAGTACTTACAAGAATGATTAAAACAGAATGAAAAATAACGAACCCTAGGTAGAGTTCCTCACTTCTCCCATCGCTCCTTTCCGTTGTTCTCAAAATGTTTCGTGATAATGAAATTAAAAGCTAAGGGTTCAATTTATAATAAGTTGGAAAAATGCAAAATTTGGCCTATGGTGAAACAGCTCCATGTCATGCTGGTTATCGCGTAGATTTGCCTCCGTGACATGCTTCCTATCGCGGAGATTTAGCTCCGTGACACTCTTCTTGTCACGCCCCTCCCTGGGGGGTATGACTGGCACCTGGTGCCCTAGTAGGACTTGGACTGCTAACTGGTGAGCCTGAGCACATCTGGTGCCTGGCTAGCTCTATGTCAGATTTCTGGAGACAACAGGCTATATAACGGCTGTAAATACAGCCTCCGGCCGACTGGGCCTA
>JACEIK010001459.1:40748-50790 GCA_018107945.1 Datura stramonium | reverse complement strand
TCCAGTCCCTGTGGGTTCGATATTCCGGTTCTTAAAAAGAGCCACTATATTACTTGCACGACCCGTACACTTGCGGACGCGCTCGATGCGGGCGACGTCACCTCTCCATTTTACTTAGTCTGAAACCCTATTACTTTCATCTGCTCCAATCACTTCTGTCTGCTCAAGGACCTATTTTAACATTTTTTCTATCTGATCTTAGTGTTCCAAGTCCTCCTTTTCATCATTTTTATACTCATCAAAAATAACAGAAGGATCATAGTAGGGGTTTGGGGAAGAGGAATACGAATTTAGACAACCATTCCAATGGCCATCCTAACCACCACATATACTGCAAGTAGGACAATGTTGCTGGCAAGTGGGGTCCTCCACAATTCAGACAGGACTCACCAAAATATGAGTATCCATCATTCAACCAATTTGTGTTCCATGGTGGAAGGGTATCAAACTAAAAAAATAAAAGAAATCTAAAACTAATTAATATTTCTTTTAACACTTGGAAAGTTACATAATAATACAAAATAAGAAATTCACCAATTTCGCCAGTCCCCGGCAACGGCGCCAAAAACTTGTTGCGCCCCAGCGTATGCGCAACCGTACGCGGTCGTACAAGTAATACAATGGCCCTTTTTAAGAGCTAGATTTCGAACCCACAGGGACTGTACTAATTCAGTAAATATTCAAGTTCAAGTGTTAATTTAACCTTCACAAGTGTTGATAGAAGATATTTTGGATAATTTTAATTAAATCTAAAGGTGATCACAAAAAATCGAGAAATAATACAAGAAGCAACTAGAGCTAAGGCCTGATAATCATTCAATGCTACAATTCAAAATGGTTCAAGTATGAAAACTTCATTTGTTGTCTCACATAATTAAAATGCGGTGTTCATGGTCTTTCGAGCTGCTAAACACAACAAACTAGTTCAGCTCCTACATCGTTGAGCGGGGATGTGATGTCCTAATTCGTGAGTAATTTAACTACGTGGATGTGGTTTATGGGGTTTGTGCCCTTGATTATGGACTTTCGTACCTCTAATCATTTTTACCTAACTTAGCTTCACAACTACTTCTACGAGCGATGATGTGACAATTCTATATCGATGTCTAGCTCATACCGTTTTATTAACCAAGAAAAGCAAATTAGGTATAGTTTCTATCCTAACCGCGAATCCTATTGTAAAGACAAGAACTTTCTCCCCACATTCTTGTGTTCTAGCCTAGGGTTACTCTTTCGAGATTTTACCTAAACTTAACGAGTTTGTTTTCATGGTGATCAAGCATAAAAAAATAATAATGAAGAATGTAAGACAAAACAACAACTAAAAACTCAAAACCAAGAAGAATTCATGCAATTACAATCATATCATGTAGCCCCAACCTTAGAGGAAGGGTTTTAGCCACTCATGTTCATACAATTACTCAAAAATATTTTTCAAGTGAAGTACTTTCAAGAATGATTAAAAGAGAATTAAAAATAACAAACTCTAGGTAGAGCTCTTCACTTCTCCGTTCACTCCTTTCTGTTGTTCTCAAAATATTTCGTGATAATGATATTAGAAGATAAGGGTTCAATTTATAATAAGTTGAAAAAATGTAAAATTTGGCCTATGGTGAAACAGCTCCATGCCACGCTAGCTCTCGCAGAGATTTGCCTCTCTGACACGCTGCCTATTGTGGAGATTTGCCTCTGTGACACTCTGCTGTCGCGGATGCTCACTGTTTTGTAGCCCCTACTCATATAAATTAATTCTTGCTCCATGGCACATTGTTGAACGCCCCAATGCTTCTCCATGGCACAGAGTTGACTCCAAATATCCTTTTTAGCTTGTCTCACCATCCATAATCCCTCCCTTAGCATTTATCTGCAAGATTAGGACCATTATTTTCACCTTGATCTCCATACATTAGCAATTTCAACCNCATTAGCAATTTCAACCTACAAAGAGAGCTAATCATATTTGTTAGTCCATGGCCACAAATTACACAAAATACATGAGATTATTCTTAAATTAAGGTACAAACATAGGTATAAAATAGTATTTGGGCATGTAAATATGTCGAAGATCATCAGCTCATATGCCCCAGTTCCTTTCATGTCAATGAATGTATGTGTGATTCAGGAATTTAGTTCAACCATGTAATTCAAATTCGGAGTCAGTCACTCCGTCAGTTTTCAGCATGTATGTTCAGTATGTGAGTGTGATGATTTCATTTCTCTGCTTTTTAGTATGTTTTTCTATATTCAAGGATGAATGTTTCTAAGGGGGAGATATTGTAATACTCCAAAAATCATAAGATCAGACCCAGGAGTTGAAACGGAGAAAACAAAAATTCCTGCACCAGGTCACAGGACGAGTCATCCAAAGACCTGTCAGGAGCCCCACGAGTCGTTAAGTGACTCAGCGGGAGAGGCTGGGACTTGGTTGAAAATTTGGAATTTGAGGTGACTAGGAGTCGTGGTCAGCACCACAAGTCGTTGTGTGGTCGGTGGTCAAGGGTTGACTGAAGGATTAAAAATTTGGACAGTGTACTTAATGATTTATCACCACAAATCGTGGTCAATGCCACGATTCGTCAAGTGGGTCGTGGTCAGAATTTGGTTAAGGTTGACTTTTTTTTTGGTAGTGTCCCTAACGAGTCATCACCACGATTCGTGGTGTCCCCCATGGTGACCCTAGGATAATTTTTGCAGTAAAGGTGATGGGAGGTGACCACAAGTCATAGTCACTGGTAATGATCCATCTAGTCCCTCATTGGGATTGGCAGTATGTTTTTTCCTGCGAATTTATTAAGGGTTTTTCCATAATTCATATGCTCCTAAAGCCTAAACTACGTCGTTTTAAGCTCAGAATGGAGTGTTTTAAGAAGGGTTAAGTCATTCTAAGCTTATCCTAATTCATTCATGCAAGCTTAGAGGTTTGAGAGGTGACCAAGGCTAGTTTCTTCAAAGTTCTTCCTCAATTTTCTTTGGGCAATGAAGGAAGTTGCGAAAATAAGATTTCTTCAGGTATGTAAGGCTATAAATGGGTGCAGTAGTCCACACCCATGCACAATTTCCTCGCAATTCATGATGTTCTAATTGATGATTCTATGGGATTTTTACCCAATGCATGAATTCCTAAGTTTCAATCATGAGTATGATCTATGCATGTTTTAAATGATGAATTATGATAAATGGGTAGATTTTACAATGTTTTAAATTTTAAATTATGTTTTCAAGCTTTCTAAACTATGATGCCCATCCATGAAAGTTCATGAAATTTGAGATCTATGAAGTATGTGTACAAGCATGATGAGATGTTTATGAAGAAAGTATGATTTTGAATTACCCATATTTATGTTCATGTTTTCAAAGTGAATCAAGTTGATTTCAAGCATGTTAAGTAATGGTAAAACCCATATGAACAAGTATGTTTTATGATTTCATGAATTAGCTTATCACATGGTTTTAGAATCAAGACTCCCAATTATGTTCAGCTTGTCGTATGGTTTGAGCCAAGGCTCCTCATGTATGAATCAAATTATGCATGTATGTTATTATTCAGCTTCGTCACTAGAAGATGGTCAGCTTCGTTGAAAAATGATAGAGAGCATATGCATGTTTTTAGGAGTAGTGTCTAGCACCGAGTAAGCTAAGGGTCAGTCAACCCTATGCCTCAGAACTACGCGCCAACGTAGGTATGTTCAGATTAATTTGGACCTCCTTTGTGAGCTTCCCCTGCCCCAAAGGGCCTTCAACTTGATATCAATATCATGGTAGCGTCCTTAGCATTGGAAAAGCTTTGGATGGCTCTGCCCACTTGAGTGTGATAGTCGGAACCATGTGAGCTCTATCATGGTAATGTCAGGATGAGTCTCCCATTGTTCCTCGTGATTTCAGTTATGAATGCTTATCATTCATGATATTATGTTTTTAGCAGGTTTGATCGAATGTTCTGTTTTACTTATGATTATCAACTTTCAGCTTTGGGTCATTCAATTCAGTTATGATGTTCAGTTGTGTTCAAATCATGATTTCAGAAATAGAATTCAAGCCCTACTCTCAGAATCTTGCCTTGATTATATTTTATACTATGCATGATTTATGATTTTTACTTACTTAGCGGTTTTAATTACCTTGCATACTCGGTATATTCCACGTACAAATTGCATACTCATTGTTGTATCATTTTATGATACATGCTTTGATATCTAGACTCAGTCCCTCCGCTAGTCAGACTTCTGGAGTTAGCACTTCTCAGTATCAGTTGGTGAGTCATCATCTTGCGAGGGCCCTTCTTATCAGTTGTATGTCGTATTTTCAGTTTCCAGATTATAGTGAGTTAGTTGGTGTCTTGTCCCATCAACTCGTAAGTGTTAGAGGTTTCTTGGGCATAGTTGTATTTCAGCTTTAGACTTATGTATGTATTCAGATGTTATATTATGTTTAGACTTCCACTATGTTATTTATGATGATCTTCCGCTTATCCATGATTGAGTTAGATGTATGTTCTTGCCATGGGTCGACTTGGAGCCTCTTGGGGTTTCTTGTCCCGTGTCTCGATCCGGGCCTATGTTCGAGTCGTGACAAACTTGGTATCAGAGCCTTAGATTTTGAAGTGTCATAGGGTGTCCGAAAGCCGCATTAAGTAGAGTCTTTTTTATGGGTGTGAAGCGCGCCGCACTTATGAAAAAGAGGCTACGAAACATATAGAAAATGTTCCCTTCTTTTATGATCTAAGTCGTGCAGTGAAATGTCTCTCTATCATTCTAACTCATACTATATGCATTTGTGGAATCATACCTTCCTGCAGAGTTAATGGCTGAAAGAACGGAAATGGAAATGGCCACAAGGATGGCAATGGGGACAGGCACCAGCAAGCCCTACTAGCACACGAGGAGCATATACTCGAGCTAGTTGCCAACTAGAGTTTAGTGCAGCCATTCAGATGTTAGTCCAGGCCTTGACCGCCCAGGTCAATCAGTAGGCGTTAGTACATGTCCCTCAAAACGGAAATGCGGCAGTGGCGAGAGTTAGGGATTTTCTAAGGATGAACCCTTTCGAGTTCCTTGGATCAAAGGTGGACGAGGGTCCATATGGGTTCATTGAGGAGATTCTGAAGATCACCCAGATTATGGGGGTGACAGGGGAGGAGCACGTCGATTTAGCCGCGTACCAGTTGAAGGGGGTTGCGCACATTTTGTTCAAGCAATAGAAGGATAGTAGGGCAGTTGGAGCAGGCCCAATCAGTTGGGATAAGTTCCATATCGCTTTTATAGATCGGTTCTTTTCTCTAAAGATGAGGGAGTTCAAAGCAGCTGAGTTTGTGAATCTAAAGCTAGGGAGGATGACAGTGCAGGAATATACCTTGGAGTTCACACGCTTGTCTAGGTATGCACCTGAGATGGTGTCAGATCAAAGGGCCCGAGTGAGCCGATTCGTGCGTGGGGTAGCAGACTACCTAGTCAAGGATTGCTGGAGCACGATGCTTCACCAGGACATTGACTTTGCTCGTATAGTCCTCTATGCCTAGCAGATGGAGGCGGTACAAATGAGTGAGCGGGAGAGGGAGGCCAAGAGGGCCAGGACTGATAGTTTCGGATTCTCCTAGAAGGGACCTAGTGGGCACCATCAGCAGTCCCACTATAGATCTTAATCCCCAGCGCCTTCAGCTATGAGTGTGTCATCCAGATCCAAGTGCGATCAGAGAGGACGAGCATCAAGCTCTAAAGGCTAGAGTATCAGGCCCGCAAAGAGCAACCCTCCTGAGTGTAGAAGATGTGGCGGGAGACATGTGGGCCAGTGCCTAGCAGGTTCAGGTGCTTGCTTCAGGTGCGGGAAGTATGCTTAGAGATTACCTAGTAGCTAGACAGGTCCATGATAGGGACCGAGGCCAGCTTCCAGTTTAACAGCTCTACCAGCACGCCCAGCTCAGCAGGGGGCATCTACTAGTACGGGTGGTGTACAACACCAAAATAGGTTCTATGCCCTTGCATCCCGTCAGGAGCGGGAGGTCTCCCCAGATGTAGTCATTGGTATGTTATGAGTATTCCATCTTGATGTATATGCATTGTTAGATATAGGGGCTACTTTATGTTTTATGACGCCCTATGTTGCTAGTAGTTTTGGAGTCACTCCCGAAATCTTGTCAGAACCCTTCGCAGTATCTACTCCAGTTGGTGATTCAGTTATAGCTTAATGGGTGTATAGAAAATGCCCTGTCACAGTCCTTCAGAAAGTCACCTCAGCAGATTTAGTAGAGTTATCCATGACCGATCTTGATGTTATTCTCGGCATGGAATGGTTATTTTCATGTTATGCCTTAGTCAATTGTAGAACCCGTGCAGTAGAGTTTAGATTTTCGGGTGAGCCAGTCCTAGAGTGGAAGGGTAGTTCATCTATGCCTGTAGGTCATTTCGTTTCCCACATTAAGGCCAGAAAGATAATTTCTAAGGGTGCGTGTACCATTTAGTTAGGGTTAAGGATGCTACGTCCGAGACCCCGACTATCCAGTCAGTTCCAGTAGTATGTGAGTATCCATAAGTCTCCCCAGATGATCTACCAGGAATCCCTCGAGAGGGAAATTGATTTTGGTATTGACCTTCTTCTCAATACGCAGCCTATATCGAATCTTGCTTACAAAATGTCTCCAGTTGAGGTAAATGAGTTGAAGGAGCAGTTGAAAGATCTTTTAGACAAGGGTTTCATTAGACCTAGCAAATCCACATGAGGGGCTACAGTTCTTTTTTTTCTGTAAGAAGGATGGTTCTATTCATATATGCATTGATTATCGGCAATTAAACAAGGTCACCATCAAGAACAGGTATCCTCTCCCCAGGATTGATGATTTGTTTGACCAACTTCACGGTGCTAAGTTCTTCTCAAAGATAGACCTTAGATCTGGATACCATCAGCTCAGGGTTCGGGAGAGCGATATTCTAAAGACAACCTTCAGGACTCCATATGGTCATTATGAGTTTGTAGTTATGTCTTTTGGACTAACGAATTCTCTTGTAGCTTTTATGAATTTGATGAACAGGGTGTTCAAGCAATATCTAGACATGTTCGTGATTGTGTTCATAGATGATATCCTTATGTACTCTCAGAGCGAGGAGGAGCATGCCTCTCATTCAAGGGTGGTACTAAAGACCTTGAAGGATCGTTAGTTATATGCCAAGTTCAGTAAATGTGAGTTTTGATTAAACTCGGTGGCATTTTTGGGTGATGACGAGTGAGAGTGAGAGTGTACAGGTAGACTCTCAAAAGATAAAAGCGGTGAAGAATTAACCTAGACCGGTGAATCCTTCAGATATCAGGAGTTCTTGGGTTTAGCTAGCTATTATCGGAGATTTGTTGAGGGGTTTTCATCCATTGCATCCCCATTGACTAGATTGACCCAGAAGAAAGTGAAGTTTCAATGGTTGGAGACTTGTGAGAAGAGCTTCCAAGATTTGAAGATCCTACTCACCTCAGCACCAGTGTTGACCTTACCTGAGGGTACTGATGAGTTTGTGGTATATTGTGATGCTTCGAGGATCGGCCTTGGGTGTGTATTGATGCAACATGGTAAGGTTATAACATATGCTACCAGGTAACAAAAGGTTCATGAAAAGAATTATCTAACTCATGATCTTGAATTGGCGACAGTAGTATTTGCCTTGAAGATTTGGAGACACTATTTGTACGGGGTCCATATAGATGTGTTTACGGACCACAAAAGCCTTCAATATGTGTTTACCGAGAAGGATCTAAATCTACGTCAAAGAAGGTGCTTGGAGCTACTCAAGGATTATAATATAAGTGTCCTTTACCATCCAGGAAAGGCTAATATGGTAGCAGACGCTCTTCATAGGCTTTCTATGAAGAGTGTGTCCTATGTAGATGAGGGGAGGAAGGAGCTGGTGAAGGATATACATCGGCTTGCACAATTGGGTGTTCGTTTGGTTAACTCAACCGATGGTGGTGTTATTGTTCAAAACGGATTAGAATCATCCTTGGTGACTGATGTGAAAGCCAGACAAGACGGGGATCCTATTTTGGTAAAATTAAAGGAAGTTGTTCAGAATTAGAAGGTGGAGGTCTTCTCCAAAGGGGGAGATGGTGTGCTTCGATATCAGGGTCAGTTGTGTGTTTCGGATGTTGATAATTTGAGAGATTGAATGTTGCACGAGGCTCATGGTTCTAAAAATTCCATACATCCATGTGCCACCAAGATGTACCGTGACCTACGGGAAGTCTATTGGTGGAATGGCATGAAGAAAGACATAGTGGAGTTTGTGGTTAAGTGTCTGAATTGTCAACAGGTGAAAGTGGAGAATCAAAGACCGGGAGGTGTGCTTCAAGACATCCTTATTCCTACTTGGAAGTGGGAGGAGATGAATATGGACTTCATCATAGGGTTGCCTCGCACTCTTCGACAGTATGACTCCATTTGGGTGGTTGTGGACAGGTTGACCAAAGCAGCTCAATTCCTACCAGTCAAAACTACCGATCCAGTAGAGGATTATGCTAAATTATACATTCAGGAGTTGGTTCGGTTGCATGGAGTGCCATTTTACATCATATCAGATAGAGGCACTCAATTTACCTCACAGTTTTGGAGATCGTTTAAGAAGTTACTTGGTACTCAGGTCAAGCTTAGCACAACATTTCACCCGCAAATGGATAATTAGGAGGAGAGGACTATTCAGACTCTCGAGGATATGTTGAGAGTGTATGTGATTGACTTCAAGGGTAGTTGGGATGATCATTTGCTTCTCATTGAGTTTGTGTATATCAAAAACTATCATTCCAGCATTCAGATGGCTCTGTTTGAGGCTCTCTATGAGCGGAGATGTAGGTCGCCTATTAGTTGGTTCGAGGTCGGTGAAGCTGAGGTGATAGGTCCCGATTCAGTCTTTGAGGCTATGGAGAAGGTTCAGCTTATAAGGGATAGGTTGAAAATAGTTCAAAGTCTCCAAAAGTCCTATGCAGATGTGAGGAGGAGGGAGCTTGAGTTTGAAGTCGATTATTAGGTGTTTCTGAAGGTATCTCCATGAAGGGAGTGATGAGAATCGAAAAGAAAGGGAAACTCAATCCCCATTATGATGGCCCATACCGAATTGTGAAACGGGTTTGCAAGGTAGAATATGAATTGGAGTTGCCCTTAGAGTTAGCTTCAGTTCACCTAGTTTTCCTTGTGTCTCTCTTAAAGAAGTGTTTGGGTGATCCAGCTCTAGTTGTCCCGGTGGACAGTGTCAGTGTGAAAGAAAGCCTTAGTTATAAAGAGGGTCCCATGGAAATACTGGATCGTTAGGTTCGTAAGCTAAGAAACAAAGAAGTATCTTCAATAAAGGTTTTATGGATGAATCAACATGTTGAGGGAGCTACGTGGGTAGTCGAAGCAGATATTATGGCTAAATACCCACATCTATTCCCTTCCGGCTCAGTTTCACCTTGAGGTGTCAATTTCCTCCTTAGTACTCTATTCAGTTTCATGTTTAGCTCATGTGCCCTAGTTCCTTTCATGTCAATGAATGTATGTGTGATTTAGGAATTCAGTTCAGCCTTGTAGTTCAAATCGGAGTCAGTCACTCCATCAGTTTTCAGCATGTATATTCAGTATTTGAGTATGATGATTACATTTCTCTGCTTTTCAGTATGTTTTTCCACTTTTGAGGACGAATGTTCCTAAAAAGAAGATATTGTAATAACACAAAAATCCTAAGATCATACCCCGGAGTTAAAATAGAGAATATAGAAATTCTTGCACCAGGTCACAGGAAGAGTCCTCCAGTGACCCGTCAGGAACCCCATGAGTTGTTAAGTGACTCGTGGGGAGAGGCTGAGACTTGGTTGAAATTTTAGGATTTGAGGTGACCACGGGTGTGACCACGAGTCGTGGTCAGCACCACGATTCTTTGTGTGGTTCGTGGTCAACGGTTGACTGAAAGATCAAATATTTGGACAGTGTACCTAATGATTAGTCACCACGAATCATAGTCAATACCACGATTCATCAAGTGGGTCGTGGTAAGCTGTTGGTTAAGGTTGAATGTTTTTTTAGCAGTGTCCCTAATGG
>JACEIK010001458.1:250815-278005 GCA_018107945.1 Datura stramonium | reverse complement strand
CTCTTGTCGTGGTACGCTGCAAGGTGCGCTTATGGCACTTCCATGTTTTCTTCAAGTTCCTTTCCTTGCACTCATTCCCGATCTTCCTTAATCTTCATGCATCATCATATTAAACGCATCCTTTGCATTTTTCACCTACAACCAAGGGCTAATCACATTGGTTAGTTTATGCTCATAATTATACGAGATCACATAAGAATATAATCAATTAAATTAACAAGCATGACTAGGTTTGAGATATAAAATAGCACTTGGGCACGTAATTATGCCCAAGATCACTACCCCAAACTTAAAGCCTTGTTCGTACTCACACAACTCTATTACATCTCATGCACATGAAGAAACACACAGCAAATTGAAACAAGATGATTCAAGCTACGGCTACACCAATTGATTTAGATAGCAAGTTTAAAATAGAGCATGCAATATCTCACCATTAAAACCCCATTTAACAAAGTTAAAACTTCCTAGCCTCAAGGATCGACTCTTAAACTTAGAAAATTCATGCAAATTAACCAATTAAGACATTCAACATTAATTTTATCCTTCATCAAACATGTGCCCTCACACCAAGAGAGTTACTCAATTTTTCACTCATAAGTTTTCAAATTATAAAATATATGGGTATATGGATAACAAGTAAGCTCACTCTCACAAAGAATTCGCATGCAACATGTATTGACCCATAAGCTTGTCTTTAGTGTTTTACTCCACTAATTTAGGAATGTTTGAAAGTAAGATCAAGTAGGACTTAGTGGGTTTTAATGTAGGCTAAGGGATGGGTAGGTACTATTCTGGCCAGTAATAGTGACTATCTTCCCTAAGAGCTTTTAATTCATCACACTTTCGTTATGAATCTTTATCCTCTTACTTCACCTTTATTCTTTTCAATTCCCATTTTTCTTCTTTGTTTTCCCATTTCATTAGGCATACTTAATCTATTAGTAAGGAGTACTTAAGCTATTGTTTTTCTCTTTCCTTCTTTTGCTCCCTACTAACTCATATTCATTTTCAAACAAGTGCACCTCTAGTCTTTTCTTCAACTCCCACAACTACTCTTTTCCTTCTTCATCCAACTCTTCACTCCTTAACTTCTTTGAATTTTCACTTAAGCACTTAGGAGTTTTGGATCAAATCCAAGGCTATTGAAAATAAAGGATTAAGCTCCTTTTGTTGCTAGCAAATGATAGGCAAAAGGCTCAATGGGGCTAACTAGGATCATATATTAAAGGTAGGTAAACCGATGGATAAAAAGTGGACTCATTCAACGAAATGCCTAAATCATCTCCTACAATTGACTTCCCTCATTTCGTTTTGTACGCACACCAGAAAAGTTCTAGACACTACACAATAACATGGAATATTTAAAAACCTTACACTCACAGCACATGCTTAATTCAAGAAAAATTTAGCAGAATCTTACATCTAATCACAAGAATTCACAATTAAGCTTTTAACACATAGAGTCATATTCAAGAGCCTAGATGTCTCAAACAGAGTTATACAATTTCTAGACATGCTTCAATATTAACTTATTTGCATCTCACAATCAGGTACAACATATAACAAGAACATCAAACTATCAATTAGCTAAGGATTCAAGCTTACTCCTATTTTCTAATTTTTCCTCAAGACGGTAGTCATCCATCCATCGTTAGGAAAAGTCCCTAACTATGACTAACATCAATAATGTATAGACAAAGAAAACTTTTTATTTCTCGGATCAAAGTGCCCCCCCTTTAGATAAGAACCAAAAAGAAAAACCAAAGGTTGGGTGAGTTGTGCTCAACAAACAACTTTATCAACAACCACAATTCAGACAAAGCACCAACCACATCCGAATTCACTAAGCACAAATTTTTTTTTCGAAATTTCCCTCACCCCACACTTGAATTATGTTATGTCCCTAAAGCATTAACTAAAATGAAAACAAGGGTGAGAAATACTCCCCGAGGCATCTAGGCCTTGCTAGCAACATATTTTTATCACTTTTCGAATACGTGGGTCACCGACCCCACACTCATTTTTTATTCACGTTCCTTAGCTTTCACTTTCATGGGTACTCAAACTTCCCCTGAATGTGTTCTTATCCAACAAAACAAATAACAACAAGTGAAAAATCACAAAAATTACAAACAACTGAAAAAGAAATTGTACTTGTAGTACTCTTGAGTTGCCTCCCAAGAAGCACCTGATTTTTCATCGTGGCACGATGTGTACTATCCTACTTAGGATATCCTCAAATAAGTGTTCCCTTTTGAGAAACATCTTTTTTTCTTTTTATTTTTAGAGGGAACAACCTTCACTCTATCCCTCTCCTCTTCCAACTTCTTTTTCCTCGATTTTCGCCCTCCATCAGATTTGGGCTGAAGTGTTAACACATGTTGCAACAGTGGTCCCATGGAATCTAACACCCCAAACTTAGCATCTGACAACACACTTATCTTATAAAGATCGCGGTAGTGTGTGTGTGGGTTGATCTCCTGATAGACTCGGAAGAGCTATTTCATAATTGACCCTCATTTTAAGGGTACCCGCTCTCACATTGATGACGACTCCTCCAGTTGCCAAGAATGGCCGTCCTAAGATCAGGGGTACCTTATCATTAACTTTACAATCAAGAATGATAAAATCAGCGGGTATGATGAACTTACCCACTTTGATGAGAGGGTCCTCAATGATTCCCTCAGGTGCCACTGTGGACTTGTCTGCCAACTGCAGCATAACTCTTGTGGGCCTCGGCTTACCCAACCCCAGGGTGTTAAACAGAGATAGGGGCATTAAATTGACTATTGCCCTTAAATCACACAAAGCCCTAATAATATCAGCTTCACCAATTTGTATAGGGAGGGTGAACATCCATGGGTCTTTGAGATTCTTTGGCGTCTTTCTCATCACTTTGTAGCTGCACTCCTCAGTAAGTGCCACCATCTGGACATCCACCAACCTCACATTGTTGGACACCACATCTTTCAAGTACTTAGCGTACTTTGGCATTCCTATAAGACATCAAGTAAAGGCAAATTGATGTGAAGTTCTTTGAAAATATCAAAGAACTTCTTAAAACATTCTTCCTCCTTACTCTTCTTGAGCCTTTGTGGGAACGGTGGTGGTCTATGTGTTGGTTGCATGATGATGGTGCATTGTGTTGCCCGACATTCTTTGTTTCTCCTCTGTCAGATAATGGACCATGTCTAACCAGCTCTGGTTGCACCTCATTTCGCTTTTCCTTCGGTGGTGCATCAACCAATTGCTTGCCACTCCTTAGACTGATGTCATTGTCCTGGCGGGGGTTTGTATCTGTGTCACTTGGTAATCCTTCCTAAGATCTAGTGTGTTGAGCAGCTACTAATTGACCCATTTTCTTTTCTAGATTTCGGGTGGCCATATGTTGATTTTTCAAATCTGAAGCCATCCTTGCCTGATTCTCTGCCAATTGGGTCTGAGTAGCCATAATTTTTTGCAACATCTCCTCAATGTTGTTGTTTCTTGACTGGCCACTATTCTGCCTGTTCTGCTGCTGATATTGTTGCTTCTAAGGTTGCTGGTAGCTCTGACTCTGATTGCCACCCCAAGAAAAATTTGGGTGACTTTTATTGTAGGTGTTCCCATATGTATGATTATTTCTTTGAACATTCCCCACAAAATTGACAATTCTGGATTGTCCTAGCAAGATTCTGCATTGTGCCTATTATTACAACATATTTTGCACCATCTAGGAGCATGTGCTGAATTGCATTCACCTTTCCCTGCAATTGGTTCATACTCAGTTTGTTGAACTGAGTCATCATCTGGTGCTGCAACGACGTCAGCTATGCTACCAAAGCATTGACACTGTCCACTTCTATTAGCCCTGCTGCTCTCTTTCTTTCACCTCTTGATGATTCTCTATGCCACTATGGATTTCCTTGAGCAATTCTGTTTAATAGAGTGTACAGCTCATCATATGTCTTATCCAGTGCTTTCCCACCCAATGCAGAGTCTAATAGGATTTTTGTATGTGGGTCTAGACTCTCAACAAAGGTTTGCAATAACACCTCATTAGACTGTTGGAGATGACGGTAGTCTCTCAGTAATGACTTGAATCTTTCCCAAGACAAATATAGGTTCTCCTCTGGCCTCTACTTGAAGCTTAAAATCTCACTTCTATGTTTGGCAGTCTTGCTTGAAGGGAAGAATATGATGAGGAACATCCTTGCAAGGTTGTCCCAAGGAGTAATGGAGTTTGGTGTCTCAGCCTTAAACCACCTCTTTGTCTCTCCCAACAGTGAAAATGGAAAGAGGGTGAGTCGGACATAGTCAGTTGACACTCTGGTGGGGATAAAAGTGTCACTGATCTCTAGGAAATTCTGTAAGTGCTATTGTGGGTCCTCATGTGTCATCCTAGTTAACGGGTCACTAGAATGTGACAACTGCACCTTATTCTGTTTCAGCTTAAAATTTCCTCCAGGCTTTGGTTTGCGGATACTGGAGGTCACATTCGTCGCCAGTGGGATTGCAACTTCGCGAACTGGTCGGGCTGCCATCTGATCAAGTAACAACTCTACTTGCTCAACTAGTAGAGGTTGTTGTAACTATTCTTTTAACCTTTTCAACTTCCACTCTAGAGCTTCCCTCCTAAGAAAATCTAGTTGGCGTTCAGGTTCCAACAAAGGTTCCACCAGCTCTCTATTCCTTGCCAGTTCTGCAAAGACAACCTGTTACTCGCAATATAGAAGACTCAGACCAAGTTTTTCAACACTTAAGGAAAATAAAATTCACACAAAAATAGAAAAATTCACTAAATGCTACTAGTCCCCCGCAACGACGTCAAAAACTTGTTGCGCCCCAGTGCACGCGCAAGCGTACACGGTTGTATGAGTAATACAATGACCCTTTTAAGAGCCGGATGTCAAACCCACAGGGACTGGACTGATTCAGCGAATATTCAAGTTTAAGTGCTGTATTAAATTTCACAACTGTTGGTTTAAGAGATTTTGGAATAAGTGTAATTAAAGCTAGGTGTGATCACAAAACAATTGGGAAATAATACAAGAAGCGACTAGAGTTAAGGCTTGATAATTATGCAATGCTACAATTCACAATGGTTCAAGTATGAAAACTTCAGTTGTTGTGTCATAGAGTTAACATGTAGTGTTCATGGTCTTTCGAGCCTCTAAACACAACAAAGTAGTCTCCCAACTACATTGTTGAGCGGGGATGTGACGTCCTAATTCGTGAGCACTTCCACTACGTGGATGTGGTTTATGGGGTTTATGCCCTTGATTATGGACTTTCGTATCTCTAATCATTTAACCTGACTTAGCTTCACAACTACTTATACGAGCAGTGATGTGACAATTCTATGTTGGTGTCCAGCTATCATTCCATTTTATTAACCAAGAAAGGGAAATTAGGTGTAAATTCTATCCTAACCGCGAATCTTATTGTAAGGACAAGAGCTTGCTCCCTATATTCTTTCACTCTAACCTAGGGTTACTCTTTCGAGCTTTTATCTAAGCTTAACAAGATTGTTTCCATGGTGATCAAGAATAAAAACAACAATAACTAAGAATACAAGATAAAAAAACAATGAAAACTGAACCAACGATGAAAATCGAGCAATTACATCCATATCATATGGCCTCAACCCTACAGGAAGGGTTTTAGCCACTCATGTTCGTACAAGTATTCAAAAACATAATTAAAGTAATGTAGTTACAAGAATGATTAAAACAGAATGAAAAAGCTTGAACCCTAGGTGAAGTTCTTCGCTCCTCTCTGCTTTGCCCAAAATATTTTCGTCATAATGATTTTAGAAACTAAGGGTCCTATTTATATTAAATGGAAAAATGCAAAATTTGGCTGTGTGTGGGATAGCTCTATGTTAAGAAGCTTGGCGTGCTGATTTTCCTCCATGACACGGAGAAAATGTGTAACCTCACTGGAAATTGTCGACCTTGGCAATGGTAGAGGCGAGGGTGTTGGGCGTGGCACGGAGTCCATCATGCCTCTCGCACGTCGTGACATGGCTTGGACGCGCAACTTCTCTCAGTAGTAGATATCTCCTCACGCGTGCATGGAATGGGGCGTGACACGCCTATTGGCGCAGAGCTTGGCCGGCATGGCACAGCACTGTCGCACAGGCGCACTGCTTGGAAGCATCTCATGAGCACACCATGTGCGTGACACGGTGCCCATCACAGCAATCTCTTGCCATGGCACGCTGCAAGGTGCGGTCATGGAACTTCCATGTTTTCTTCAAGTCCCTTTCCTTGCACTCAATCCCCATCTTCCTTAATATTCATGCATCATCATATTAAGCTCATCCTTTGCATTTTTCACCTACAACCAAGGGCTAATCACATTGGTTAGTGTATGCTCATAATTATAAGATATCACATTAGAATATAATCAATTAAATTAACAAACATGACTAGGATTGAGATATAAAATAGCACTTGGGCATATAATTATGCCCAAGATCAGGGTAGGCCGGGGCTCTATCCCTACCACTATTTCACTCTTAGAGGCTTGCAGACTACAGCTCCTAGCAAGTTTTTCATTATTGGCCGTGTGGGGCCTATATGTGTTATGTTTTATATGTCGTTATTGCTGAAGTTTATATATAACTGCCTGCCTTCCTTCTGTTATGACTTAGATAGCATGGTGGTCTTGTCAACCCACATAGGATCCTTTCATTATTGTGATTGCTGGGTTAGTTGTCTTTATGCAGGTTCATTGTGCGGCCTTGTTGGCCTGAGGCTGTGTTTTGCAGCTGAAATATAGCTATTCGTTTTCTTGATTATGTGTTGCTGTCAGGCACCAGAAGTGCATATGCCAAGCTAGGTCATCTTAGAGTCTAGTGTGACATTAGGTGCCAGTCATGCCTCTGGCATGATATATAATCAGCAAAATTAGTCACAAAATAGGTCTGGCGCCCCGCGCCCCAGGGCTCCAGGTCTAGCTGAATTTTCCTCTGAAGTATTTCTCCAGGTGCACCACACCAACAAATGCACCAAGGTTTTAGTTAAATTTCTGGGCATCCGAACACCTTTGGTGTGCCACTCCGTCCAAAGCACCAGAGTGTTAGAAAAATTTCCTAAGTCTGGGATGCTTCTGGCGTGCTACACCATCCATCTTGCTAAGGTGTTGATCAAATTTTCCTTTGAAGTTAGGGACCTAACGTGCCACGCCACCCATAGCACCAACTTTTGTACAGATTTCTCTGAATTTTAGAGGTTGGCGCATCTCACCAGGCCAACTTTTGCGAACTCTTCTTTCTTCACACCTTAGGTCATTTTTGACTCCTTTTTCCTTGGTTTCCTACTCAAAACATCTAAAAACATTTGTTAGCTCACAAAACACACACAAACATGAATTTATACATTTTATAAGGATTATGAACTCAAGACAAAGTAAAAGATGGGCAAAAACATGGAAAATTGGCATAAGAATATGGCCAACATCAAGCATATAAGTGATTCTGCCCATCACCTCTGTTCACACCTTTCCCCTGCCGGGCTAGAGTACCATGAGGAGGAACTGTAGGAACAAGGGTGGCATTATCAGACCTGGTTACACTACCCCCAGCCTTTTGACCTGCATCTGGAAGTGACTCTATCACCTACATACAAAACATCCACTGGCCCCCAATTGATATTCCCCTGGGTGACTCCTCCCATACTTTCTACATAGGGTAAATCGTGGGACACTCTGAATAACACTTTCCTGAGACTAGGATCCGAATGTTCCATGGATATAACCCTGAATACTCTGACCTTGTTGATCATTCCAGGTAGTAGAGTCTATATTATCTTTCCAAAATAGATAATTTATAGCAGCCGGNCGAATGTTCCATGGATATAACCCTGAATACTCTGACCTTGTTGATCATTCCAGGACCTTTGGGTAGTGTGCTAGCAGTAGATAGGGTAGGTCTTGAGGACCTGTGATGGAATGCAAATCAGTTGCTACTCTCCCTGTGACTGCTATCATGGCCAGCCGACCTGGCCTTCTTGCTCTTGTGTTGCTCTTTATCAAGCCTATTTACCTGCTTTGTGCCCTTTTTCTGTTGGACATAGACCATCAGCGATGGTCCAATTCTGATCGGTAATAAATACCGGGACTTTGCAATATTTGATTGATCACAATCCCTAGCTATTTATATGTCCTTGTGTTGCAAGACCACAACACACTCACCCACTATGAGCCTCTCAAGACCATATACAAATCTTTACATCCTTGCTCGCATTGTGGAAACCATCACCGGAGCAAAGAGGGCTAGTTGAGTGAACGTGAGGCTAACTCCCTCAGACTCATGTCATTTTTATTGAGTACTATAAACTCTTTGTCCTTAGATTCCCTTATCTCCAGGGGTAGGAAATTATCCATGAAATCCTCCATAAAGTCTCCCCCCACAGCAAGAGCCACGTCATCCTCTCAGGACACCTCCCACTTCTTGTAACATAACACTAGCAACACCCTTCAATTGGTAAGAATCGAGCTTAACTCCCTCCATTTCACTAATATGCATGGGCCTGAGGATCTCCTAGGTGTCATGAATAAAGTCTTGAGGGTCTTCCTCTGGTCTAGACCCAATAAATTTTGGTGGGTTCATTCTAAGGAACTCCCTAATTCTGGAGGTACTCGTCAGATTCTGGGGACTGGCATTGACATGAGCTATTTTCTGCCTCTGAGACTAGGATACAAAAAGATGGATGAGAATTTATGTATCTCCCGTAAACTCTATATCTGATGAATGAAACTACTGAGGTGGGAATGATTAAATAATCCCCATAAAATCTATTGTCCGGGAAGGAGACGATGCCCTGGATGGTTGGGTAATTGAGGAACCATGGGATCTTATATGTATCCCTTAGGTCTTAGGCAACTCACTAGCCTCTACCCCTATTGTAGTATTGGCAGTAGTGTTATCCCTCTGGCCTGCTGTCGTCTTTCCTTTAAGAGGCATTGTCAAATCAAGAGTTGAAATTCATAGTAATGCACGAGTTAGATTCCAATTCTTAGAGCTCGCTCTATAACACGATCTAGAGTAGGAAAGAAGAGTAACATTTTCTAAATGTCCAGTAGCCTCCTAATTATAAGTGTGGTGTACTACATACCCATAAGTACGACTCTACTAGACACAACTTCATAGACTCCCTAGGACACATGAACCTAAGTCTCTGATACCAAGTTTTTCATGCCCCAGCCTAGGGCCTAGACGAGACTGGCACCCTATGTCATTGCTGGCCCAAGCATATCAATCAACATGGCATGAAACTATGAGCAATCATATATACATATAGGGACATGAATAATACAAATTTTAGAAGCAGACAAATCATACATTTGAAGTAAATCTTCTCAAAATAAATCATGCATGGAAGTAAAGCTTATGATAAATAACTATTTTAGAAAAAAATTGAACTGACTTGCTAGTAAAATTTCCTAAAAAAACCCACCACTTTTAGGGGAAAAATTGAATTTGGGGTTGTGCCCGTACTCGGCATGCTCCAATCCTACACCAGCAAACATAGTTTCTAGCACTTGCATTAGAAGGCTCATGTCCTCTCGGTTAGCCACTTGCTCCTATCTAAGAATATTGTTGTAATAGCCCCTTGGCTCATAATCTTACCATTATTTGAAAAGTCCTATTCTGAAAGCTTGGCCTTATCTAAAGGGGCACATTCTCTAACATGCCTTTTCTGAAGGCTCAAGAATAGCCCTTTGTCTTAAAATAGATATGCATACTTTAAATTAAGAAGCTAGAATAATTCATAAAATCATGATCTTAACTTGAAAGCTCATATAGCAGGGACCAAGGTAATTGTGTATATAGATCATACAACATTCTGATACTTGTTCACAAAGAAAGACATAAAGCCAAGCTCATTCGATGCATATTACTGCTACAGGAATTTGTTATAGAAAAAAGAGACTAAAAGATGATAGAAAATCAGGTGGTTAATCACTTGTGTAGACTAGAGGACAAAAAACTTGTTGACGAAGATGTATATATCACAGAAACATTCCTTGATGAGCAGCTCTATAATCTAAAAGCACCTAATTTACCATGGTATGCCGACATGGTAAATTTTTTTGTAAGTTAAATATGCTCTCTAGATGCTACTCAAGAGAGTAAGAGATGACTTCGCCATGATAGTTGATCTATGTGTGGACAAGCCTTACCCTTACAAGTTGGCTCCCAGATCAGATAGCTAAAAGATGTATTCCAGAAAAGGAGGTAAGTGTGATCATTGAAAGTTGTCGCTCTTATGGGGGACACCACAACAGTGATAGGACAACAACTAAGATCCTCAATTCCAAGTTCTATTGGCCAACTTTGTTCAAAGATGCACAAACTTTTTTGAAACCATATGTGTAACGACCCGTCCGATCGCTATAGCACCTAGATGATATAAGCATGAAAAATTTAAAATAGACTAAGTTAAAATCAGGTGGGCCCAGGCGTAGGGTAACTGTGGTAGACAGAACTCCTTTGTAGCGAGATTGCTGCAGCTAAAGAACCCTCACCACAGTGGGCAACACGGACCAGAATTTCGTGATTCAGTTCAGGTTTGGATTTAAAACCTAGTTTCATAAGGATTGGTAGCTAAAAATGCCCATTAAATAAAAGTTGGTTTCTAAACAAGGAAAAAGTAAGCTGACTAGAAAGGGCAAGGACTCCATCACCCTCCCCAATAATTCTTTGCAAGAACCCCCATATTTAAAGGCAAGAATGCAGCCTCGCGAGCGTTTTTATAACAACTTAGCACTTAGGTCGGCTATGGCTTACCTTTTTGTTAGACTTCGATTAGAAATTCATTTATGTGTGTATGTTTGATGTGTTTTTGATAGGTAAAAAGGAAGATATAATATTAATGAAACTAGTTTGGACCATAGCTAGTAATTAGTAAGGGTGAGAAGAAATAGTAGGGATTACAAAAGGGGGGGGGGAACTTATGGAATAAGTAACCATTGAAGCACGAATAGATTTGATATTAGATTATCAATCGTCTGCTCTAGGTTAAGGGTCCTACAGGTTACTCCCATGATATGCCCCAAATAAGGTGGCTAGATTAAAGTATTTATATATATTTTTGTGTTTTCATGTGTGTGAATTCAATTTATGATGGTAAGAGGAAAGAGGGAAATTAAGGATGGAAAGTTGGGTGGTAAACCGCTAATTTTTTTATAACAATAGAAATAGAAAATCACTGTGAGGGGTGGTATTCGGAAATAGAGGAGAATTTTTAAGAGGATAGCCTCAAATTATTGTCCTGAGTGACGAGAGTTCGTGAGGGTAAACTAATAAATGATGGAAACATATATGAAGTAGGATTTTTCATAAATATTAGAGTAGAAGTTTGATACACATATTGGTCTAGTGAGGTGGATTAAGTTTTCACATCTTTACTGGTCAACAAATCATAAACGTGGGAAACAGGATTATAGTTAGTGTCTTAAGTGTCGATAAACTGATCTATATACTTGAATAGTCTCCAAACAATGATTGTGTTAGAAATTGTAATGATTAAATTTTGTTATTGAATGTATTCGGTTAAGTGGATTGAATTGTGATATATTATTTTTGAGCTGCGAATGGAGTATGTGGAAATTGATTAAGACTATGATGAAACATGTTGAGATGAAGGGTAATACATCCTTACCCTGAGATCAGAGGCCCGTCTCCGAAGTGAGCATCTGGACGGGCAGTTAGTGTGATTGAGCATGTGTATGATTAATTAGATATGAGTGGCTCATGCCTGAGGTGAGCATCCAAGCGAGCAATATGATATGAGTACACAAACATGTATCATATGATATTTATATGGCTAGGTGTACAAGTACGCAGACAAGTATGATATGGTGTTCATATGGCTGGGTGTACAGTACATGGATTTCTAGAGTCCCCTGTAGGTCATTACTGGAAGGAAAGAAATACGACCCTCTAGCATGTGTGTACAGATATTGGAGCCTGTATCATGAAACGATACAGCATAGATTATGTGGTCAGTACATGGAATGTACCTAGTATGCAAGGTAAGTAAAACCGCTAAGTAAGTAAAATCATTAAACAGGCATAGTATAAAAACATAATCAAGATAAGAATCTGAGAGTAGGGTTTGCATGATATTTTCTGAAATCATGATCTGAACATAACTGAACATCATAACTGAATCGAATGACCCAAAGCTAAAAACTGATAATCATAAGTAAAACTGAACATTGGGTCAAACCTGCTAAAAACATAATACCATGACTGATGTGCATGCATAACCGAAATCATGAGGAAAAATGGGAGACTCGTCATATAACCGACATTACCACGATAGAGCTTAAGTGGTCCTGACTATCACACTCAAGTGATTAGAGCCGTCCAAGGCTTTGTCAGGGCTAAGGACACTACCATGATATCAATATCAAGTTGAAGGCCCCTTGGGGCAGGGGAAGTTCACAAGGGAGGTCCCAAATAATCTGAATATACCTACATTAGCGCATAGTTCAGAGACATAGGGTTGACTGACCCTTAGCCTATAGGTGCAAAACACCACTCCCAAAAACATGGATATGCTCTCCATCGTTTTTCAATGAAGTTGACCTTCGTCTAGTGACAAAGCTGAATAATAACATGCATGCATAAATCTGAAATCATATCATGAGGAGCCGTGGCTCAAACCATACCACAAGCTAAACATAATTGGGAGTATTGACCCCAAAACCATGTGGTAAGATAATTCATAAACTCATAAGAACATACTTGATGATATGGGCATCCCCAATACTTAACATGCTTGAAATCAACTTGATTCACTTTGTAAACATAAACATAAACATGGGTATTTTGAAATCATACTTTATTCCTAAATATCTCATCATACTTTTTTTTTTATTTTTTTATTTTTTTATTTTTTTTTTTGGTGGACAGGGGCTGAGCAACACCCCCAGGCCTTAACATAAATATCTCATCATACTTGAAAAACATACTTCATAGATCTCATCTTTCATGGACTTTCATGAATGGGCATCATAATTTAGAAAATTTGAAAACATAATTTATAATTTAAAATATTGTAAAATCTGTCCATTAATCATAATTCAACATTCAAAACATGCTTAGATCATACTCATGATAAATACATATGAAATTCACACATTGATAAAAATCTCATAGAATCATCAATTAGAACATCATGAATTAAGAGGGAATTGGGCATGGGTGTGGACTATTGAACCCATTCATTACCTGACATACCTGAAGAGACCTGATTTCACAACTTCCTTAATTTCCCAAAGAGAATTGAGGAAGAACTTTGAAGAACTAGGCTTGATCACCTCTCAACCCTCTGAACTTGCATGCATGAATTAGGATAGGCTTAGAATGACTTAACCCTTCTTAAAACATACTATTTTGAGCTTAAAACAATATAGTTTAGGCCTTAGGAACTTATAAATTACGGAAAATCCCTTATTAAATTCATCGGGAAAAACGCACTTCCAATCCCAACGAGGGACAAAACGGATCGTTGTCAGTAAACACGACTTGTGGTCACCTCCCGTCACCTTCACTACCAGAAAAAATTTTACCTTAACCAACTACTGACCATGACCCACTCAACTAATCGTGGCATTGACCACGACTCGTGGTGACTAGTTGTTGGGTACACTGTCCAAATTTCTTCTTCCTTCATATCATCTTTGACCACGAGTGACTTAACAGATCGTGGGGCTGACCACGACTAGTGGCCACCCCAAACATGAAATTTCCAACCATGGTAAAACCCTTCCCACGAGTTACTCAACGACTCGTGGTGTTCCTAACAGGTCACTCGACGACTCGTGTTGTGATCTGGTGCAGAAATTCATATTTTCTCTGTTTCAACTATGGGGGTATAATCTTAGGGTTTTCGAGCTATTATATATCTTCCCCTTGGGAACATTCATCCTTAAATGTTGAAAATCATACTAAAAAGAAGAGAAATGCAATAATCATACTTAAATACTGAACATACATGTTGAAAACTGACGGATTGACTGATTCCGATTTGAACTATATGACTGAACTGAATTCTTGAATCATACTTACATTCACTGACATGAAAGAAACTAGGGTACATTAGTAGAACATGAAACTGAATAGAGTATTAAGGAGGAAACTGATACCTCAAGTTGAAACTGAGCCAAAAGGGAATAGGTGTGGGTATTTAGCCATCTCCAAAATTGGGAGGTAAATTGAGTATCTCTATCTGATATGATGGAAAATGGCACTCCATGCAGCTGAACTAACTCCCAAATGTACAACTTATCATAATCCTCCGCTGAATTGCTAGTTTTGACCAGTAGTAAATGAGATGCTTTGGTCAACCTGTCCACAACCACCAAAATGGAGTCATACTATCGACGAGTGCGAGGCAACCCTGTGATGAAGTCCATATTGATCTCCTCCCACTTCCAAGTAGGAATACTGATGTCTTTAAGTACACCACTTGGTCTCTGGTTCTCTACCTTCACTTGTCGACAATTAAGACAATTAGCCACAAACTCCGTTATGTCCTTCTTCGTGCCATTCCACCAATAGAATTCCCGTAGGTCATGGTACATCTTGGTGGCACCTAGATGTATGGAATATCTGGAACCATGAGCCTTGTGCAAAATCCGATCTCTCAATCATCAACATCCAGTACACATAGATGACCCTGCTATTGGAGCACACCATCTCCCCCTTTGGAGAAGACCTCCACCTTTTGATTCTGAACAGCTTCCTTTAACTTTACCAAAATAGGATCCTTGTCTTGTCTAGATTTTACATCAGTCACCAAGGATGATTTTGATGCATTCAGAGCAATGACACCACCATCGGTCGAGTAAACCAAACAAACTCCTCATCATGCAAGCCGATGCACATCCGTCACCAGCTCCTTCCTCCCCTCATCTACATGGGATACCTCTCCATAGAAAGAATACTAAGAGTGTATGCTACTACATTAGCCTTGCCCTGATAGTAAAGGACACTCATATCATAATCCTTGAGTAACTCCAACCAACTCCTTTAGTGTGGATTTAGATACTTTTGGGTAAACACATATTGTAGGCTTTTGTGGTCCGTAAACACATCCACATAGACCTTCAGCTGCCTAGAAGCATATTCTATAACCTTACCATGTTACATCAGTACACAACCAAGGAAAATCTTTGAAGAATCACAATACACCACAAACCCATTGGTACCCTCAGGTAGGTTCAACACCACTGTTGAGGTGAGTCGAGTCTTCAACTCTTGGAAGCTCTTCTCACAGGCCTCCGTCCATTGAAACTTCACTTTCTTCTGGGTCAATTTGGTCAAAGATGCGAATAGATGAAAACTCCTCTAAAAATCTTCGATAATAACCAGCTAAACACAAGAAACTCCTGATGTCCGAAGGACTCACTGGTCTAGGACAATTCTTCACCGCCTCTATCTTTTTAGAGTCCACCCGGACCCCCTAACTAGACACCACATGATCCCCAAATGTCACTGAGCTCATACAAAACTCATATTTACTGAATTTAGCATATAATTGGCGATTCTTGATAGTCTGTTGCACCACCCTCAAATGAGCAGCATGCTTCTCCTCGCTCTAAGAGTATATAAAGATGTCATCTATGAACACAATCATGAACATGTCCAAATATGGCTTGAACACCCTTTTCATCAAATCCATAAAAGTTGCAGGAGCATTTGTTAGTTCAAAAGATATAACTACAAACTCATAGTGGCCATACCGAGTCCTGAAGGTTGTTTTCGGAATGTCACTCTCCCGAACCTTGAGCAGATGGTATCTGGATCTGAGTTCTATCTTGGAAAAGCACTTAGCACCCTGAAACTAGTAAAATAAATCATCAATCCTGTGAAGAGGATACTTGTTCTTGATGGTGACCTTGTTCAATTATCGATAATCAATAAACATTCGAAGAGAACCATCCTTCTTCTGGACAAAGAGAATTGGTGCACCACATTGGGATTTACTTGGTCTGATGAAACCCTTGTCCAAGAGGTCTTTCAACTGCTCCTTCAACTCCTTTAGCTCAGTTGGAGCCATTCTATAAGGAGGAATAGATATAGGCTGTGTATCGGGTAGAAGATCAATACTAAAATCAATCTCCCGCTTAGGAGGGATTCCCGATAACTCATCTGGAAACACTTTTGGATATTCACACACTACTAGAATTGACTAGATAGTCGGGGTCTCTGACGTAGCATCCTTAACCCTAACTAGATGGTGCACACAACCCTTAGAAATCATCTTTCCGGTCTTAAGATAGGAAATGGAATGACCTACAAGCACAACTGAACTACCCTTCCACGCTAAGACTGGTTCACCCGAAAATCTGAACTCTACTGCGGTTTCTACAATTGAATGAGGCATAACATGCATATAACAAGTCCATGTCGAGAATAACATCAAAATCAGTCATGGATAACTCTACTAACTCTGTTGAGGTGATTTTCTGAAGGACCATGACAAGGAAATTTCTATACACCCGTCAAGCTATAACTGAATCACCAACTAGAGTAGAGACTGAGAAGGATTCTGATAAGATTTCGGGACTGACTCCAAAACAACTAGCAACCTAGGGCATCACAAAAGACAAAGTATTCCCTAGATTTAACAATGCATATACATCAAGACGGAATACTCGTAACATACCAATGACTATATCTGGGAAGACCTCCTGCTCCGGATGGGATGCTAGGGCATAAAATCTGTTTTGGCATTGTCCACCACCCGTATTAGTGGATACCCCCTGCTGAGCTGGGCATGCTGGTGGAGCTTCTGAACTAGATGTTGGGCCTCCTCCCCTATCATGACCTTGTCTGACTGCTGGATAATCTCTAAGCATATGTCCGGACTTTCCACACCCGAAGCAAGCACCTGTACCTGCAAAACACTGCCATGTGTGTCTTTGGTGACATTTGCTACACTCTGGAGGGATGATCTCTGCGGGTCTGCTACTCTAACCTCTTGAGCCTGATGTTCGTCCCCTATGATTGCGCCTGGACTAGGATGGCACACTTATTGCCGAAGGCACTGGGGCTGAACATCTCTGGTGGGACTGCTGATGGTGCCCACTAGGCCTCTGCTGGAAGAATCCGAAGCAATCAGTCCTGGCTGCCTTGGCCTCTCTCTCCCTCTCACTCATCTACATTGCCTCCATCTACTAGGCGTATAAGACTATCCGAGCAAATTTAATCTCCTAAAGCAGCATCGTAATTTGAAAATCCCTGACCAAGTAGTCTATTATCCTGTGCACGAACCTGCTCTCCCGGGCTCTCTAATCTACCACTATCTCAGGTGCATATTTGGACAAGCGTGTGAACTCCAAGGCATACTACTGAACTATCATCTTTCCTTGCTTTAAATTCACAAACTCGGCCGCTTTGATCTCCCTCATCTCCCGAGGGAAGAATCAATCCAGAAATGCGGCATGAAACTCATCCCAACTAATAGGGCCTGCTCCAACTACCCTACTATCTTTCCATTGCTGGAACCAGATGTGCGCAACCCCCTTCAACTGGTATGAGGCTAAATTGGCGCACTCCTCCCTAGTCACCCCCATAATCTAGATGATCTTCAAAACCTCCTCAATAAATTCATGTGGATCCTTGTCCACCTTCAATCCCAAGAACACGAAAGGGTTTATCTTCAGAAAATCCCTAACTCTTGCCGCCACCGCATTCCTATTTTGAGGGACATGCTCTACCGCTTGTTGATTGACCTGGGCGGTCAAGGCCAGGGTATCATCTGAATGGCTACCCTAAACTCCACGTGGGCAACCGGCTCGGGTATATGCTCATCATGGGCTGGTGGGCCCTGCTGATGCCCGTCTCCATTTTAAATCTCATGGCCATTCCCATTTCTGTTTCTCGTTCCATTAAGTCTGCAAGGAGGCATGATTCTGCAACTGCATATAGCATGAGTTAGAAGGATAAAGAGAGAACTCACGGCACGACATAGATCATGAAAGAAAGGAACATTTCTTAAAGGTCTCGTAGCATCTTCGTCATAAGTGTGGCGTTCTTCAAACCTATGAAAAGACTCTACTTAACAAGGCTTTCAGACATCCTAGGACACTTCAAAACCTAATGCTCTGATACCAAGCTTGTCACGACCCGAACATAGTCCTAGATTGAGACACGGGACAAGGAACCCTGAGAGGCTACAAATCGACCCGTGGCATGAACATAACATCTAACTCATTCAAATAATATGGAAGATCATCATGATTAACATTGCGGAAGTCTAAGCAAAACATAACATCTTAATACATACAAAAGTCTAAAGCTGAATACAAACTATGTCCAGAAAGCCTTTTATACTGACGAGTTGATGGGACAAGACCACAACTAACTCGCTAATGTCTGGAAACTAAAAATACTGAACATATTTGAATAGAAAGGCCCTCGAAATATGAGGATTCACCAATTGTGATTGGGAAGTGCTAATGATGGAAATTTTTCTATTAGCGGGACTAAATTTGGATATCAGAGCATGTATCATGAAACAATACAACATAGAGTATGTGGTTAGTACGTGGAATGTACCGAGTATGCATGGTAAGTAAAACTGCTAAGTAAGTAAAATAATTAAACAAGCGAAGTATAAAAACATAATCAAGATAAGATTTTGAGAGTACGACTTGCATTCTATTTTCTGAAATCATGATCTGAACATAACTAAACATCATAACTAAATCGAATTACCCCAAGTTGAAAACTAATAATCATAAGTAAAACTGAACATTGGGTCAAACCTGTAGAGAACATAATATCATGATTGATGTACATACATAACTGAAATCATGAGGAATAATGGGAGACTATTCATATAACTGATATTGCCACGATAGAGCTTACGTGGTCCTGACTATCACACTTAAGTGGGCAGAGTCATCCAAAGCTTTATCAGGGCTAAGGACGCTACCATGATATCGATATCATGCTGAAGGCCCCTTGGGGCAGAAGATGCTCACAAGGGAGGTCCCAAATAATCTGAACATACCTACATTGGTGCGTAGTTCTAAGGCATAGGGTTGACTGACTCTTAGCCTACTCGGTGCTATAAACTACTCTAAAAAACATGCATATACTCTCCATCATTTTTCAATGAAGTTTACCATCATCTAGTGACAAAGCTTAATAATAACATACATGAATAAATCTAAAATCATAACATGAGGAGTTGATAATGCTCAAACCAAACCTCCTACTGAAGTATGAAGTGGACATTGTTAATAAAGAACCCAACTAGAGGTTGGGTTCGAACCCACAGGGAATATGGGAGAATCGAATTATAGCCGGTAAGTGAACTTGTGAGGTAGTTACTTCAAAATTGGGGGGTTCTAAAGAAAATTAATAATAAAAAGAATTGTAAAAATTATGATTTTACATCAATATTAAAGGATAACTAAGGTTTGTGTTCCCCATGGGTTCATAACTTCTTTGGGTATACACTCGTGATTATCACCAACTTACTTATAGAACTGATAACTTAAGTTCATTCAAATGACCGACCAGTCCCTATTGAATGACTATACTCAATCACTCGACCAAGTCTCATGATTAGTTTTAAAGTATCCGTTATCACTAAGTTCTATATTTAACTATCCTGCGACCACAACTTAAGTTAATACAATGATTATCAAAATCAAGGCTCTGTTTTAATTCTCTTTTCCTAATCTCTACCTGTTAGTCCTAAGCAAGTAAAGAATTCGGGTATTTCCTAACGTTCTGCAATGTTAATAAACATTTAAGCATGAAGATAATACAATATAAGTATTTTGTATTGGTTTCAAAATCACTTTATGCAACCATAGCTTGTTAATCCACCATGGTTCCCACAACCCTAGCTATGGAGGTTTTAGCCTCTCACAGTTGTAAGGTTGTGAATTGTATTCATGATTAAGAACATAAATAAATACTTACAAGAATGAATGAGAAAAACACTTCCTTTAATTAATCACCAAAATATAGAAGAACAAGTAGCAAGAACAAGATGAATTCAAGAAAAGGTTGATCACAAGCTGAATAAACTCAATTCTCCTAAAAATCTCTTTTCTCTTGAACTCTCCTCTTGTCTACAGAAAAATAAAACCTAGAACATATTTATACAGAAACAAGAATCCTTTTCCTAGGCTAACCAGATGAATTTCCACATCTGGTTCCGCAGTCGTAACTAGCCAACCTACGATCCATAGCAGTATCCTACGACCCATAGCTTCCTGTCGTACCTTGCATGGTTGGCTAAATTTTGGCTAAGTGTTGAATCATGGTATGATTCGTACCTCCATCCTATGATCCATACTGATCTCCCGTGGTTTGATTCTGAAACTTCGGATTTCTTCTGAAGTTCTTCACGACCGTCATGTTACGACTCCTACCTTCTTCCCACGGGTCGTACTTTCTTTCCGTAGCAGGAGTTAGTCTCTTATGCAAATGTTATGGATTTTGTCAAGACTTCAACACCACGACTCGTACATTCCATCTCTTCAACCTTAGCCTTCTTCAACTTTTCACTGCCATCAGTACGACTCATAGGACCTTCCTACGGCTCGTACTGTGGTCTGCACTCTAAGCATATTTTTCATACTTCTGGCTTTCTTTTGCAATTTTTAGGTCCAACACCAATTTATCTTGCAACCAACGAAAAAGTGCCTTATATCCACATAAATACACATAAGTCCATGCTATTTTCTTAGTTTTGAGCGTCAAAAGTGTTGAAAATCCACAACACATCAACACCCTCAACTTAAGACTTTTGCATGTCCTCAAACAAAGAAAAGAAAACCTAACTACGACGCTCCACTAGAAAATAGACTTAAGATACTACAACCAATACTCAAACAAACTTGTACTTTCTATACAAAGTCTATTGACCCTTTCTCATGGAACAACATCAGCTAATGTATTACAAGCAACCTCAAAACATCATAAACAGGGATCAAAACATTTCATCCATCTATCAACAGGCAATCAAGTCATCACCAATTTTTTCCGCACAGACCAATGGTAAAAGGAAACATAATCCATATACCCTCACACAAATGAAGTCCCCACTCAGATATGAGATGTCAAACATAATATGGGACTAAACAAGTGATGCACTCACTCTCACAAAGAAGTGACAAGTATTATGTGTCAGATACCATAGGCTTGCCCTTATTTTCTCTGCTTTGGTTTATCAGATGGTCAAATTAGGATCACTATAGGACTTGGTATGGCTTGTAATGTAGGCTTAGGGCTGGACATGATAATGATGGGAGATTTTATAAGCGACTATCCCTTCCTTGGCACTACATACATTGGCTACACCATTCACCTATTTCACCCTTTTACTCTTTCATTCCCTTTTCTTTTCTTTTTACCCCTTTTTACACATTTGCATGGGTGTGGTGAGTTTTCAACTTTTTCATCATTTTTATTTTCTTTTGAAACTTCTTTTTCAAGATTCTCAACATTTTTCATCTTTTTTTTCTTTTCATCTCGCCACCTTAGTTTTCACAACATTTCTTTTCTCTTTTCTTTTCCGTTCTTTAGTTTCCACCGTTTATGCACCCGTACTCTAGCCACCATCAACTTAAGAATTTTGCTTATGTTAAGGTTCACAATATCCAAGGAAGGACCATGTCCAAAATAGGTTCATTGTAAAAAATGGATACGGTTAATCGGTGAATCAAAGAGAAATGGTCATTTAAGGCTCAAACTTGGGATCAAGGGATTCGTGCAACTATGGAAGGGTAATATAGGCTAAAAGTGAGCTAAAAAAATGGCCTATGATCATATCCTAACCAACAATCCTTAGCCTATGCAAAGACCAAATAGGCAAGTTCTAGATCTTCAACACAATATCGAACTAAATACTATACCTCACTCACACATGGTACATGAACTATTTTCACCTCACTGTCTTGTTTATACATGGCTTAACAAGACTATTCATGTTGACAAAATAAATGACATCAAAAGATCCACAGCAATCATGCATGTTGTCACAAATACATAGCTAATGCATCAAAAAAATTTTAAACAAGGTCAATTTTTTTCAAAAACCAAAACTAGTGCATTTTTATTGGTTGAGTACTCCTAAGATACTTTCTAATTAAACAAAAATCACAACCTAAAAAATAAAAATCCTACACATGTCGGTTCTACTATATAGCATGCCTTAGGGAAAAGAAACACAGCAAGAAAAACCCTCAGACGAACCAAAAATCCCAAAAATCACAAGTATACCCCCTCCCCTTTTTGAAAAGTAAACTTTGTCCCCGAAGCATCAACTATAAGAACATAGAGAAGAGAACATACCTGGGGCTACTCAGACTTCACCTTCCATGGGTTGCCTCCCATGCAGTGCCTGATTTAACATCGCGGCACGACGTGACTTTTGTGACTCCTCAAGCATCATCAAGGTATACTTCCTCTATTCTTTTTAATTCTTCCTCATCTTCCATTTCTAAGATCACACTAAATTCCTTGGGTTGCTTCATTGTCCTGCAGATGTTGAATGTGACCTCTTCTTGATTTAGTTTGAACTTCAGCAGGCCAACTTCCACATCTACTAGAGCTCTCCTAGTTGCAAGGAATGGTCGCCCCAGAATGATGGGGACCTCATAATCAACCTTGCAATCCAAGATCACGAAGTCTACTAGGATTATAAATTTGTCTACCTTGACAAGCACATCGATCAGGATGCCCACCGGCTTCTTAACGGTTCTGCCGGCCATCAGAGCCGCATGTTGGTCAGTGTAGGGGCTCCCAATCCTAATTTATTGAATACAACCAAGGGCATCAAATTAATGCTAGCTCCCAGATCACAGAGTGCCCTTGCGAACTCGACATTGCCAATCATACATGGTATAGTGAAGGCACCTGGGTCTTCCTTTTTCTGTGCTAGGACCCTTGTAGCTATGGCACTGTGGTGATGCACATTTTCAATAGGCTCATAGCTCACAGATCTCTTCTTAGTCACCAAGTCCTTCATAAACTTTGCATATCCTGACATCTTATCTAAAGCTTCGACCAATGATATGTTCACAGATAGTTTTTTAAGCATTGAAAGGAATTTTTGAAACTTACCATTCTCCACCTTCTTCTTCATCCTTTGGGGAAATGGTGGTGGTGGTCGTGGAAAAGCTTTATGCACTTTCCCCTTGATCTATGTCAGGTTCCTTGTCACCTCTCGGGGCCTTTTTCAACTCACCAGTCTCTCTCTTAGCACTTGTATCATCATCCTACATTATGCTCTCTTTCATCCGCTCAACTTCAACTAGAAACTAGGGGTCAACTGTGGTTTTACCACTCCTAGTTATCCACCATAAAATGTGCATCGTTCTTAGGATTTTGGAAAGTGTTGCTAGGTAGTGTACCATTTTGTCTAAGGTTAGTCGATGCTGACAGTTGCCCAAGTTGATGTTCAATCTGCTTGATGGCGGTAGCATGAGATTCCACTTTCTGACCCATACTTGACAAGTCACCTCGGATCTCCTTCAGCTGATCATCAGTGGACCTCACCTTCTTCAACATCTCGGCCATCATGCTCTCCAACTTTGACTACCCAGCCTCCCCTTCTCGTGCATTGGGAGGCACATAGAATCCAGCCCGGTCATTGCGGTATCCATCGGTTCGTTTCCAATCTCCTTCGCACTCATGACCTTGACTCCTGTCTCTGAACCTATTTCTGTTGTAGTTGTATCTATACTGGTTTAAACCTTGATTTCTATAACCTTGGCTCCAATTGTCTTGTCAAAATGCTTGGGCATTGGTTCGGAAACCCGCCACCTGGCTATCCAGGAAGTTCGCCTCTTCCTCAAAATTAGAGTGATCAGCTCCTTGCTCCCTACCTTGAGTTCCCACTGTATTGACCTATTTTTATCCAGCTCCCATAATGTTCTTTGCCAGCAATTCGAATGATGTGTGCATATGAGGCAACTCCTGGTCGCGCTCTTCTTCTTTTCTTCATTGGTCTACAGTCAAACCAACAACATATGTTCCTGCCACTGCATCATCTTCCCTTGTATGCCAGACCCTATTTGTCTTAGTCATCCTGTCAAGAATGGTGGCAGCTTGCTCCCAGGTGTGACTCATCAACTCTCCTCTAGCCACCGTGTCTGCTACAACTTTGGTGCTATTGTTCAGAGACCTGTAAAAAATTTCCAACAAACTATCATCTGGGATTTGTGGTTAGGGAACTTTGTCAACTTCTTTTTGAATCTCATCCAAGTTTCATGAAGTGCCTCAGTCTTAATTTATCGAAAATTATAGATCTCATCCTTTAGTTGTACATCCTGGATGGAGGAAAGAATCTCTCCAAAAAGGCCTATTTGAGCTCCCTCCAGTTGGTTATGGAGTCGTTAGGCAACTCCGATAACCACAAAGTAGCTTCCCTAATGGAGAAAAAGGGAAGAGTCTGAGCCGTATTGCATCCTGGCTTACTCCGATCAACCTATACTCCTTGCATATTCCTACGAAGTTCATTAAGTGCAGGTTGGCGTCATTCGCTGCGTGACCACTGAACACCCCTTTCATGTTTAGCAATTGAATCATGGTGCTCATAATGTAAAACATGGCCCCATCGGGAAGTGGTGGTGGCACAATTTCTCTAGTCGACCCAACTTCATCAATATCTAGGTCATCATCATCATCGAAGAACTGAGGGGTAAATCTATGAGCTCTGTTGCCCCGCCCTTGTCGACCAGCATTTACCACCTCATCTCTTTCATCTTCTGCATGTTGTAGTGAAGCTTGTTGAGATAGCTCGGGTTGCCTAGCTTCTTCAGCTAAGCGGGCTTCTCTTTGCTCGTGGCTCTCCATTCTATGCAGTGCTCTATCAATTTCTAGATTTAGTGGAACAAGGGGGATGTCCTCTACTTCGACTGCTTGGGATTCACCGGAGAACATCCTGTGGGTATCAAAAATACAAAAATAAACGTAATTAAGGAAATAACTACCATAAAGTCAAATACAAGCTAATAATCTAATCTCAGTCGTATTCCTCGGTATTGGACCACTTTTTGATAACGCTCAAACCACACCTCCTGCTGAAGTATGAAGCGGACGTTGTCAATAAAGAACCAACCTAGAGGTTGGGGTTGAATCCTCAGGGAATATGGGAGAACTAGATTATAGTCGATAAGTGAACTTGTGAGGTAGTTACTTCAAAATTGGGGATTCTAAAGAAAATCAATAATAAAAACAATTATGAAAATTATGGTTTTGAATCAATATTAAAGGATAACTAGGGTTTGTGTTCCCCATGGGTTCATAACTTTTTTGGGTATACACTCATGATTATCACCAATACTTATTTATAAAACTGATAACTTAGGTTCATTCAAACAACCGACCAGTCCCTGTTGAATGATAATACTCAACCACTCGACAAAGTCTCATGAGCGGTTTCAAACTATCTGTTATCACTAAGTTCCAGATTTAACTATCCTGCGACCACATCTCAAGTTAATACAATAATTATCAAAATCAAGGCTCTGTTGTAATTCTCTTTTCCTAATCTCTACCTCTTGGTCCTAAGCAAGTAAAGAATTCGGGTATGTCCAAACGTTGCACACCGTTAAGAAATTTTTAAGCATGAAGAGAATACAATATAAGTATTTTTTATTGGTTTCAAAATCCCTTTGTGCAACCCTAGCTTGTTAACCCACCATGATTCCCACAACCCTAGCTATGGAGGTTTTAGCCTCTCATAGTTGCAAGGTTGTGAATTGTATTCATGATTAAGAACATAAATCAATACTTACAAGAAAGAATGATAAAAATACTTCCTTTAATTTAATCACCAAAATCTTGAAGAACAAGTAGTAAGAGCAAGATGAATTCAAGAAAAGGATGATCACAAGTTGAATGAACTCAATTCTCCTAAAAATCTCTTCTCTCTCGAACTCTCCTCTCGTCTACAGAAAAATAAAACCTAAAACGTATTTATACAGACACAAGAATCCTTTTCCTAGGCTGATAAGATGAATTTCCATATCTGGTTCCGCAGTCGTCACAAGCCAACCTACGATCCATAGCAGCATCCTACGTCCCATAGCTTCCTGTCGTACCTTGCATGGTTGGCTGAATTTTCGCTAAGTGTTGAATCTTGTTACGATTTGTACCTCCATCCTACGATCTGTACTGATATCCCGTGGTTTGATTGTGAAACTTTGGAATTCTTCTGAAGTTCTTCACGACCGTCATGGTACGACTTGTACCTTCTTTCCACGGGTTGTACTTTCTTTCGATAGTCGGAGTCAGTCTCTTATGCAAATGTTCTGGATTTTGTCACTACTTCAACACCTGGACTGGTACCAGCTTGGTACGACTCATACTGAGACTCGTACATTACATCTCTTCAACATTATCCTTCTGCAACTTTTCACGACCATCAATACGACTCGTAGGACCTTCCTACAGCTCGTACTGTGGTCTACACTCTGAGCATATTTTGCATACTTCAGACTTTCTTTTGCAATTTTTAGGTCCAACACACCTAAGTACATGCTATTTTCTTAGTTTTGAGCGTCAAAAGTGCTGTAAATCGACAACACATCAGGAGCCTTGGCTCAAACTATAACACAAGCTGAACATAATTGGGAGTCTTGACTCCAAAACTATGTGGTAAGCTAAATTATGACCTCATAAGAACATACTTGATCATGGGCTTGCCCAATACTTAACATGCTTGAAATCAACTTAATTCACTTTGAAAACATGAACATAAATATGTGTATATTGAAATCATATTTTCTTCATAAACATCTCATCAATCTTGAAAACATACTTCATAGATATCAACTTTCATGGACTTTCATGGATGGGCATCATAATTTAGAAAACTTGAAAACATAATTTATAATTTAAAACATTGTAAAATTTATCCATTAATCATAATTCAACATTCAAAACATGTAGATCATACCCTTGACAAATACTTAGAAAATTCACACATTGGGTAAAAACCCCATAGAATCATCAATTAGAACATCATGAATTTAGAGGGAATTGGGCATGAGTTTGGACTATTGCACCCATTCATATCCTTATATACCTGAAGAGACCTGATTTCACAACTTCCTTGATTGCCCAAAGAGAATTGAGGAAGAACTTTGAAGAACTAGACATGTAAGGCCAACTTTTTCCAACACAAAATAATCCACAAATTAACAAAGT
>JACEIK010001458.1:240471-250664 GCA_018107945.1 Datura stramonium | reverse complement strand
TCATGGCACCCCCCATCACCTTCACTGCCAAAAAAAATATTTAACAACATTTAACCTTTAACCAACAGCTAACCACGACCCACTCAATGAATCGTGGCATTGACCACGACTCGTGGTGACTGGTCGTTAGGTACACTGTCCAAATTTCTTCTTCCTTCATATCATCTTTGACCATAGGTGACTTAACGAATCGTGGTGCTGACCACGACTCGTGGACACACCCGTGGTCACACCAAACTTGAAAGTTCCAACCATGGTCAAACCCTTCCCCACAATTCACTTAACGACTTTTGGTGTTCCTGATGGGTCACTAGATGACTCGTCCTCTTACCTGGTGCAGAAATTCCTGTTTTCTCTATTTTAACTCCCAGGTCTGATCTTAGGGTTTTCGGGCTATTACAATATCTCCCCCTTGGGAACATTCGTCCTCAAATGTTGAAAATCATAATGAAAAGTGGAGAAATGCAATCATCATACTCAAATACTGAACATACATGCTGAAAACTGATGGAATGACTGACTCCGATTTGAACTACATGACTGAAATGAATTCTTGAATCACACTTACATTCACTGATATGAAATAAAATAGGGTACATGAGCTGAACATGAAATTGAATAGAGTATTAAGGAGGAAACTAATACATCAAGCTGAAACTAAGCCAGAAGGGAATGGGTGTGGGTATTTAGCCATTATATCTGCTTCAGCTTCCCACGTAGCTCCCTCAACATGTTAATTCCTCCATAAAACTTTTGACTGAAGCTACTTCTTCGTTTCTTAGCTTACGAAATTAACGATCTAGTATCTCTAACAGAACCTCTTCATAACTAAGGCTATCCTTCACACCTATGCTCTCCACAGTAACAACTAGAGTCGGGTCACCCAAGCACTTCTTTAAGAGCGATACATGGAAAACTAGATGAACAGAAGCTAATTATGAGGGCAACTCCAATTCATATGCTACCTTGTCAACCCGTTTCACAATCCGGTATGGGCCAACATAACGAGGACTGAATTTCCCTTTCTTTTCGAACGTTATTACTCCCTTCACAGGAGATACCTTCAAAAACACCCAATCATCAACTTAAAACTCAAGTTCTCTCCTCCTCACATACGCATAGGACTTTCGGCGACTCTGAGTTGTTTTCAACCTCTCCCTTATAAGCTGAACTTTCTCCATGGCCTCATGGATTGAATCTAGTCCTATCATCATAGCTTCACCGACTTCAAACCAACCAATAAGTGATCTACATCTCCGCCCATAGAGAGCCTCAAACGGAGCCATCTGAATGCTGGAATGATAGTTGTTGTTATACACAAACTCAGTGAGATGCAAATGATAATCACAACTACACTTGAAATCAATCACACATGTTCTCAACATGTCCTCGAGAGTCTGAATAGTCTGCTCCGCCTGACCATCTGTTTGCGGGTGAAATGATGTGCTAAGCTTGATTTGAGTACCAAGTACCTTTTGAAATAATCTCAAAAATTGTGAGGTAAACTTAGTATCTCTATTAGATACAATAGAAAATGTAACTCCATGCAAATGAACTAACTCCCACTTCTAAGTAGGAATATCGATTTTTTGAAGTACACCTCCCGGTCTTTGGTTCTGAACCTTCACTTGCTGACAATTGGGACACTTAGCCACAAACTCCGCTATGTCCTTCTTCATGCCATTCCACCAATAGACTTCCCGTAGGTCACGGTACATATTGGTAGAACCTGGATGTATGGATTATCTGGAACCATGAGCCTCGTGCAACATTCGATCTCTCAAATCATCAACATCCGGTACACACAGACGACCCTGATATCGGAGCACACCATCTCCCCCTTTGGAGAATACCTCAACCTTTTGATTCTGAACAGCTTTCTTTAACTTTACCAAAATAGGATCCTCGTCTTGTCTAGCTTTTACATTAGCCACCAAGGATGATTCTGATCTGTTCTGAACAATGACACCCCCATTGGTCGAGTCAACCAAACAAACTCCCAACAATGCAAGTCGATGCACATCCTTCACCAGGTCCTTCCTACCCTCATCTACATGGGATACACTCTCCATAGAAATCCTACTAAGAGTGTCTGCTACCACGTTAGCCTTGCCTAGATGTTAAAGGACACTCATATCATAATCATTGAGTAGCTCCAACAACCTTCTTTGACATAGATTTAGATCCTTCTAGGTAAACATATATTGTTGGATTTTGTGGTCCATAAACACATCTACATTGACCCCAAACAAATAGTGTCTCAAAATCTTCATGGAAAATACTACCGCCGCCAATTTAAGATCTTGAGTCGAATAATTCTTTTCATGGACCTTCATCTGCCTAGAAGCATATGTTATAACCTTACCGTGCTGCATCACTACACAACCAAGGCCAATCCTCGATGCGTCACAATACACCACAAACCCATTGGTGCCGTTAGGAAGGGTCAACACTGGTGCTGAGGTGAGTCGAGTCTTCAACTCATGGAAGCTCTTCTCATAAGCCTCCGACCACTGAAACCTCACTTTCTTATATGTCAATTTGATCAAAGTTGCTGTAATAGATGAGAACCCCTTAACAAATCTTCGATAATAACCAGCTTCACCCAAGAAACTCTTGATGTTCGAAGGAATCACTGGGCCAATTCTTCACTGCCTCTATCTTTTGATAGTCCACCTGGACCCCCTCACTAGACACCACATGACCCAAAAATGCCACTGAGTTCAACCAAAACTCACGTTTATTGAATTTAGCATATAACTGGCGATCCTTGAGAGTCTGTAGCATCACCCTCAAATAAGCGGAATGCTCCTCCTTACTCCGAGAGTATATAAGGATATCATCTATGAACACAATTACAAACATGTCCAATATGGCTTGAACACCCTATTCATCAAATCCACAAAAGATGAAGGAGCATTTGTTAGTCCAAAAGACATAACTACAAACTCATAGTGGCCATACCAAATCCTTAAGGCTTTTTTCAAAAGATCACTCTCCTGGACCCTGAGCTGATGGTATCTGAATCTAAGATCTATCTTTGAAAAGAACTTAGTACCCTGAAACTGGTAAAACAAATCATCTATCATGGGAAGAGGATACATATTATTGATGATGACCTTGTTCAATTGCCGATAATCAATACACATCCGAAGAGAACCATCCTACTTGCGGATAAAGAAATTGGTGGACCCCATGGGGATTTACTCGGTCTGATGAAACCCTTGTCCAAGAGGTCATTCAACGGCTCCTTCAACTCCTTTAGCTCAGCTGGAGCCATTCTGTAAAGAGGAATAGATATAGGTTGCGTATCGAGAAGAAGGTCAATACTAAAATCAATCTCCCGCTCGAGAGGGATTCCCTTTAAATCATCTGGAAACACTTTTGGATATTCACACACTACTGGAACTAACTAGATAGTCGAGGTCTCTGAAGTATCCTTAACCCTAATTAGATGGTACACGCAACCCTTAAAAATCATCTTTCTATCCTTAAGGTAGGAAATGAAACAACCTACAGTCATAGCTGAACTACCCTTCCACTCTAAGACTAGTTCACACCGGAAATCTGAACTCTACTACACATTTTCTACAATTGACTGAGGCATAACATGCATATAACTAGTCCATGCCGAGAATAACATCAAAATCGGTCATGGATAACTCTACTAAGAGGTGATTTTCTGAAGGACTATGACAGGGCAATTTCTATACACCTGTCAAGATATAACTGAATCACCAACTGGAGTAGAGACTGAGAAAGGTTCTGATAAGATTTCGGCACTAACTCCAAAACTACTAGCAACATAGGGCGTCACAAAAGACAAAGTAGCCCCTAGATCTAACAATGCATATACATCAATATGAAATACTCGTAGCATACCAGTGACTACATCTGGGGAGGCCATCTGCTCCTGAAGGGATACTAGGGCATAAAATTTGTTTTGGCGTTGTCCATCACCCACACTAATTGATGCCCCCTGCTAAGTTGGGGGTGCTGGTGGAGCTGCTGAACAAGATGTTAGGCCTCGGCCCCTTTCATGACCCTGTCTGGCTGCGGGACAATCTCTAAGCATATGTCTTGACTTTTCGCACCCGAAGCAAGCATCTGTATCCGCCAAACACTACCCTATGTGTCTCCGACCACATCTGCTACACTCTGGAGGGATAATCTTTGTGTCGTTCGCTACTCTGATCTCTTGAGCCTGGTGCTTGTCCCCTCTAATTGCGCGTGGACTAGGATGGCACACTCATAGTCGAAGGTGCTGGGGCTGAAGATCTCTGGTGGGACTGCTGACGGTGCCCACTAGGCATCTGCTGGAAGAATAGAAAGCTTCCAGTCCTGACCGTCTTGGCCTCTCTCTCCCTCTCACTCATCTGCACTGCCTCCATCTGCTGGGCGTACAAGACTATCCTAGCAAAGTCAATTTCTTGAAGCAACATTGCAGCCCGACAACCTTTACCAAGTAGTCTTCTATCTCGTGCACGAACCTGCTCATTTGGGCTCTCTAATCCACCACCATCTCAGGTGCATACTTGGACAAGCGTGTGAACTCCAAGGCATACTCCTGAACTGTCATCTTTCCAACAAACCATGCTTAAGGACTCTGGTGCACTTGAAAAGGAGGATGTCAAGCAAGAAGCATTATTAAAAGTGGAGCGACTTAAACTTCCCTCTTATTATTTTTAATATTGAACTTGGTTGACAAAATGGAGACTGAGGAGACCAAGTTGATGGAGGAAGTTGAGGAGGACGATTAGGTGGCTTTATCTTAGAGTATGCCATGCCAATAAAGTCAAAGCACATCCCTCCTCTAAAGGCCAAGAAATACAAGATGCAACATCATTGCTTGGCCCCTTGATTCCTACACCACCACCCCTCAAGAGATATAGGAGAATCAACAAGAAACTATGGGTGCAAATCAAAAACTCGGCGTGGAGAGAAAAGTGGTGAAGTTGAAGTCCTCGAGCCATGACATGAACTAAGGCGCTTCTTGGGAGGCAACCCAAGTGCTTTTACTTTTTGTTTTTACTTTTTCCTTTTATTTTTTTATTGTACGTTTGTGTTGTCTTTGATTGTGCAGGGGTGGAACAGGTGTGGAACATGGAAAATAGTGAGAAAAAAGAAAAGAAAAAGGACAGCATGGAAAATGCGTGTAAAATGGAGCCTCCATAGTATCGGGGAGTTCTCTCCCCCATTACTTCCTCATTTTGTTTAACCTTAGGCATTGAGGACAATGCATTGTTTTTATTAGGGGTGAAGTTTGAGTGACCCACTTGTTATGTGATGCACGATATGGCCCTATGATTATTGTATGACATCATTCTTAAGGGTAAATCATCATTACTTGTTAGTAGCATCGCCTTTTTAGATACTAGTCTTTGAATAAACTCCAAGGGTTTTGTTTATACTACGGTTCTTTCCCAAGGAGTGGTTTCTTTGTCTTTTCTTTTTGTTATCAAACTGGGTTATCACTTCCCAATGATAGATAAAGAGGCGACTTTCTTAAGGAAATATGTCAAGTCTAGAGTCTCGTAGATTCTTTTGTGCACTTGTTTGATGAGGTACCACTAACATTTCTTCTTGGAATTGTGCATGAATTTTTAAAAGAAAATAGAGGTATCTAAATGTAAAAATGAGCACTCTCTTGTCATGAATTATATATTCCTTGCTTGGCTTGTTGATTCGTAACTAGCTTGTTAAAAGTCATTCTCTTAATGCGATGAAGGAAGTGTATGAACTCTTTGGATTGTGATGTCTTGTGTGGTGAGGTTTTCGGCTTAAATCTTGTGTATGCATGATTGTATAGAGCTTTCCCTGAGTGTGATTCAAGGAGAAATGATAGATGGGGCTGCACATAGAACATGATCTTAGGCCCTCTTTTGTTAAGTCACTTCACCAAAAATGTTCTCCTTGAACATTAATCTTTGATAGACAATGTTTGAGGCTTGAAACCTTTCTTTGAAAACACATTACAAGATGATGACCATTTTTAATCCTTCTCTTTGGCACCCATCCTCCCTATTTGCTAGTGATGAAACAATGAAAAATAGGGCTTGAAGCCCACGAAATGGGGAGAAATAAGAAAATGAATGTGAAATGAGGAAAAAGCCTAAAGTTGGGGTTTTGCAAGAGTAGGGGAAAATGAGAGCTTCAATGTGAGATAGCACCAAAATTGTGATGAAATGAATGAACCAATGGGTTGAAAGATCTCGAATCATCAAAAGAGAAAGAATAGTAAAAAGGTGCTATCTCTTGCATATATAATGCCAAATGTGAGTTTCATAGGTGTTATAAAGGTGGCTTGTATTACACAAAAGATAAAGATGATGAATAAGGAGAAATAAGGCGGAGTGATCTCAATAAGATGATGGGATGTTACAAGTGTTTATAAAGACATTAGGGAGGCTTTAGTCACTATAGCTAAATGTTTCTCCTACCATTACCCCTAGCCTTCATTATGAACCGCAAGTCCTAATTGATTTTGAGTGTAGCAACACTACATTAGTGGTGAGATGCATGAAGGGCAAGACTATGTGTCAATTTGTATGCACTTGAATTTCTTTGTGAGAGTGAGCGCATTTATCTTATCTTATAATCCCTTCATTTGAAATGCTCGAAAATGTGTGGGATTCTCTCTTCTTGTGAGTGGCATCGTTTTCTTGGGGTATTCACATGCTTAAAATTGTTTTCAAAAGAGAGGTATGATTGAGAGAAAAAGTGTAAACAATCGTTGTATCAAAACAATGATCCCGACGGATGTCGAGGTCGAATCCCACAAAGAATTCATTCGTTAATTCAAGAGTTACAAGCTAATTCAAACTAGAACGCATAAATGTTCAACATTTGAAGAGTAAAATTGGGGGGAAATTAAAGGGAAATAACTATCTAATTCTAAACAAAGACTAATTGTGGTAAATTCCAATTGAAGAAATCACAAGTGATATGGCTAGGGGAATTCTATAGATTAGATCACAATTAAATCGGAAATTTCTTCGATGCCTTAGACTCATACTTAGCATATATAATAGTGGATAATTCACATTCTCTTGTTTTTCAATCATAAGAATGTTTATATCTTGGGTTTTCTCAAACCCCAAAGCCAATTAAAGTAATCAACCACACAAGCTTTGGGAAGGACTAGCTATTACTAGCCTTGACCTTTAATAGAGTGAAAATATGGGTCTTAACTATCTCTAGCTTAACCCCACACACAAAAACACTCCAATTCCTCACTAATATCTTCTCATCCAATTCTCACCCTTCTCATCCAAGAAAAGTAAGGCACAACTCATGATTGCAAACCATCAAATTTAGCAATTAAAACTTGAACGAAGATAATAAATCTATACTTGCAAGAGGAATCCAAAAGCAATTTATCAAAACCCAATCAAATTAACGAACCCACCATGAATATACCTCTAGCTATAAAATTAGTCAAGCATATTTAAAGGTAGAGGAAATATACCAAGAGGATTCCCCTCACATTCATCATATTAGCTTCAAATATTTGCTTCACAAGCTCTTACAACAATGGTGGAATTCCCCCAATTTGGGTTAAAGAAAAAGAAGAACAAAAGTTCTATCTAACTCTACAATTCTATTGTGAAAAGAATTTACAAAAAGTTCTATAAAAAAGATGAAGTCTAGATGAATGAATTGTTCAATCCCTAAATGGTGTACAATGAAAGCTATGTAAATATTTGTACTTTCTTGTGTAAAACTTTTCCCGAATTCCCTTGAGTCTTTTAGATGCTTTGGAGACCTTTTTATACCCTTTTACCCTTCATTAGACGGCCTCACTTGTGAAGCACCGGCATTAAGCCGGTGCCAATTCGTGGAACACCAGTTGTTACCTACACAAAATGGCAAAGGGGCAGTGACCACCGGTGGTTCGATCGGTGTTTAGCCACTATCAAACCGCCAACTACCGATTGATTAGCCTTTCTAGGTAGTAACTTCAGCATTTAGCCCGCATTTTGCCCTTATGGATCCACGTTTAGCCGATTCAAAGCATGTCCTCACACCTCTTCTTGAGCTCAAATCTTCCATTATCTTTGGCTCCTCTCATTCATATGCTAACTCGTCTAATTCCATCTCAAGATTCATGTGTTTTGCTTGATTTCATGCTTTATCCACTCACGTGAAGTATCTACAAAGAATTAAAGAAAAAGGGCATAAAATCCACATAAATGAATCAAAGTAGGAAAAAACTCATTCTTAGGAGTCTAATGAGTTGGTAAATTTCCAACTCATCAGTAACTTGATGGGATAATTGGGAAATTGATGACTTAATTGTTAAGATTTAGCGGGAAAATTGTTGTGTGTGTGTATGCATGCATATGTATAGTTGTATAATGGTATGTGAAAATGAGAAATGAATTGATGATTTAGACTTAGCCTTGTGAATTTTTATTGTGGGTAGTACAGGTTAGTCAATTTCATATTAATTATATACCATTGCGTGAACTAATCCTAGTCAGCCGATGATGCCTACCAGTACGTGTGGTGTACTGATACTACCTTGCTACACCTTTTTGTGTGTAGCTTGTGGCAAGAGAATTGTAGTTTCATGATTGATGAAGGCAATCCTCAGCATCAGCTTGCACATTTCATCCGCAGGCAAAGCTATGTCTTTTATTTATCAATATTCTAAATAGAGCTCTTGTACCTGTCTAGACTAGATCTTGGGAGAGTCAAGGTTTCTGAAAAATATTTAATTGATAATTATAAGACATTGTGATTTGCTTAAATTAATGATTATGGTAAGTATTTTATTTTGTTGTTCAAAAAGGATTCTCCTATCAAGCTAGAGTTGATGTAGGTAGCCGCACGACCCATCCAGTTGGGTTGTGTTAATGTGACAATTGCTAGAGAATAGGTAATGTCTCTAGGCGACATGACATGTCTCAGAAAGGAATTGTAGAGACCGAGTTATTTGATTTCATGGGTATTGATTTCATGGAGACCTTCATTCTATCCAAGGGTAACAGGTACATCCTGGTGGTAGTTGATTATATGTCAAAATGGCTAGACCCAATGTTGCTCCCAAAAAATAATGCTAATGTAGTAGCTAGATTATTCAAAAAGAACATATTCATTGATTTTAATACCCCGAGAGCCATCGTTATTGATAAAGTACATATTTCTATAACAGGCTCTTTACTGACCTACTAGTAGAATATAATGTAAGACACAAAGTGGCTACAGTATATCATCTGCAGACTAGCTGGCAGGTGGAGGTGTCTAATAGAGAGATCAAGAGGATTCTCAAAAAGTCAGATGAGCATAAATAGAAAAGACTAGTCATTCAAACCAGATGACGCTCTCTGGGTGTACAAAACTTCTTATGAAACACCTATTGGAACCTCTCCTTATAAGTTAGTTTCTATGAAAGTGTGTCATCTACTTGTCGAAAAGAACACAAAGCCTATGGGAAATCCAAAAATTAAATATGGATATGAAGGCTTTGTGGGAGACAATATTGATATAACTTCATGAGATTTGTGAGTTTTGACTACACGCATATGAGAATGCAAAGTTGTATAAAGAAAGAACCAAGAAGTGGCACGACAAGCACATTCAACCTCGTAACTTTGAAATCGAATAGAGAGTATTGCTATACAACTCGAGGTTGAAACTTTCTTTTTTGAGGTGGGGGGGGGGGAGGAAGCATGGTCAGGTCCTTTCGAAGTTGTGAGCCTGACTGGACATGGAGTAGTCAAATTAAAACCATCGGAGTCATACAAGATGTTCTTAATAGTCCAACACTACTTCGGTAGATACGTTAAGTGAAAGAAGACCTCCAACTCCTTAAGGAAAGACTGAGAGAACTTGCATCATATTGCAGTGTTAAATTAGGCATTTTTTGGGAGGTAACCCATTATTTTTTAATGTAATATATATAAAAAGAAAGTGTTGAGCCATGACCATAACTAATCCCCTTACTGGAAACCCAATGTTTTTATCTAATAACGTGTATTATTGATCTTTGTAGGTTTGAATAGGGGCCAAATAATGGGGCTCAAGGAAAGAAAGCACGAGAAATGAAAAAATAGGGAGCAGTCTTTCTACCCCTCACAATGCAAAGGTTGCATGTTAGGGAAAAACATGTTCCGCAGGGGTGGCCTACTTGCACCACCCATGACATGGCAAAATAGAGCAGTTTCCCCACACTTGCAATGCAAAGGGTG
>JACEIK010001458.1:195023-220050 GCA_018107945.1 Datura stramonium | reverse complement strand
ATATATAATTCAATCAAATTAAATTTATTGATCAATTAAAACTAGTAATACTTATAATTTTTAAATTAGTCTATCATAAATTAAATTTTCTAATAATGTAACACTACACAAGATTAAATATTAAAGAGCCGACTCGGGCTCGGTCGGGCTCAGCTCAGTTTGATATTGTAAGAAGCTCGATCAAGCTCGCTCGGGTTCAACTCACTTAGATTGACACCCAAGCCTACATATGAGTAAATTTTATAAGTTGTTTCCAGAATTTTTCCTAGAAAAATATGACCTATTTATAAGATGGAAGATTCATTGATCGAGTGTGGTTGAGATTTAACAACCTATTATGCCACTTGACGTATACTCCACAGTGAGCCAAGAGAGGGCTTTCGTGATCTACTTCTTCATGATCAGGCAATTGGTCAACATTGGGTATTGGATGCTTAAGAAAATTCACAAGCTGAGAGATGTCCAAGGCAAGCGTCTACTATTTGCCAACACCCTCAATTGCCCTAAGAATATGACGATCGACAAAAATCTTAATTCTTGTGGTGATAATATCATTGCTACCCAGATTAAGATAGTGGACACTATAACTATCCAAGGCTCAGATGAGACTCCAATAGCTAAATTATTATACCTCGGAAGCTCAAAGATCGGACCCGGGAGTTGAAACGGAAAAATTGTGAAATTTGGTTGCAGGCACAGGATCAGTCGTTGGACAACTTGTGAGGATACCCCACGAGTCGTCAGGTGGCTCATGGGGAGTCCTAGGAAAAATGAAGGATTGAGGTCCCCACAAATTAGGGAACCACTCGTGGTCAGCCACCATGAGTCGTCATGTCACTCATGGGGTGATATTGGAATTAAATTGGTAGAAGTAACCAGTGTACCTAACGGATGGAACCCCATAAGTCGTGGTCTATCCCAACGACTCGTAAGGTGAGTTGTGAGCAGGCAGGTTGAAAAGTAAGGTAGTGTACATGACGGAAGGTTACCACGAGTCTTGGTCTCGAGGAACGAGTCGTTATATCCCCCGTTACGAGCCCCAACAGATCAGTTAACTAGTGTACTTGACAATCAACCCAACGAATAGTTGGCCCTGGTAACCAGTCGTCAGGTTGTCCATTAGGACCCCTGACAGTTATTTTCAGCGACTTAATTAAGGGCTTTTCCGTAATTCCTAAGTTCTAAGGGCCTATACTACATCATTTAGGGCTCGTTTTAGTGGGTTTTTAACAGGGGAAAACCTATCTTAAGCTATCATTCTCATGCATGCAAGTTTGAAGGTTTGAAGAGAGGATTCAAGGTGCAATCTCAAGGTTTCCAATTGGATTCTCAGCTGGGCAATTAGAGGGTGTTAGAATTCACCATTCCCCAGGTATGTAAGGCTATGAGTGGGTGTTTTCTTCCACACCCTTGCCCAATCCCTATCAAAATGAGATAAATTATTTATGATCAAGTATGGAGTTTTACTCAATTGCATGATTCTTCAATCTCTATACACGGGTATGATTAGATTGTACTTATATTGATGATTTATGAAGCTTGGGCGGATTCTAAATTGTTTTTCTAAAATTTGAATCTAAAACGCCCATGGGTTAAGTGTTCATAAAAGAGGTGATTTATGGTAAATGTGTGATGATGATAAAGTTGATGATGAAAAGAATATTTCCAAAACTACCCATGATTTATGTTGTTGTTTTCAAAATGAATTGATTAGATCCAAGTATGATAGAGCTTTGGGTGATGCCCACACGTTGATTTAAAGTGATGGTTTTCCCGACATAAGATTACCACATTATTTCAAATGAAATATCCCAATTTTTATTGTAAATTCTAGCTTGTTGTATGTTGAATAAATATTTCTATACGTAGCTTACCACATGATTTGGAGTAGATTCTCCCACCTATGATTGAGCTTGTGGTATGTTTCAAAATAAAGCTTCTCATATGCATGATTTCATAATTGAGACGCAGGTCATTATTGAGCTTTGTCAATAGACAATGTTGAGCTTCATATCCATATGATGTCTACTCTATGCATGATTTCATTATAAGCTTTGTCAATAGACATTGTTGAGCTTCATTTCATACGATGTTGAGTTATGCATGATTTCATATTGATCTTCATCAATAGACGATGTTGAGCTTCATCAATAGACGATGTTGAGCATTGTTATATATGATATAGAGCATTTCATGTTTTGGGAGAAGGTTCTAGCACCGATCGGGTTAAGAGTCGATTATCTTATGCCCTAGAACTATGTGCCAACATAGGTTGATACTATTATACTATTGGGACCTCCCGTGTGATCTATTCCCGGCCCGATTGGCCCTTCATCTTGATACCGATATCATGGTATCGTCCATCGCCCTGGCAAGGTTATGGACGGCTCTACCCACTTGACTGTGATAGTTGGGACCACGTAAGCTCTATCGTGGTATGTCGATTAAGTGACGAGTCTCCCACTATCAAAATCATTCAGATTGCATATTCATCACTCATGATAATTATCTTATGCATGCATGTTTAGAAAGCAAGGTTGACTCATTGTTCAGCTTTTAATATAAATGTATGTTTCATCTTTGAGTCATTCAAGTCAGTCATGATGTTCTAAAGTTATGCATGGTCATGTTATGATAAGAGTACGATTTTAGAATGAATGCATGTAACCTTTTGTTTATACTTAAAAGCTTATGATATGTATGAATTGCTATAAATGTTTTATATTACTTAAGCGGTTTTACTTACCTTGCATACTCGGTACATTCCACGTACTGACCGCATACTTTCTATGCTGCATCGTTTCATGATGCAGGATCCGTTTCCCAGGTTCAGCCCCGTTCGTAATCGCTTATCAGAGTTAGCACCTGCGTGAGTGGTGAGTCCTCGTCTTTCAAGGACTAGACTTTCATTTTCATGTCATATTTTAGTTTCATGTTTTGTGGAGTTAGTTGGGGTCTTGTCTCATCAACTCATCTAGACTAGAAGCTTTCGGAGTTATGTATGTATAGCTTCGGATATTAACCTGAGGTGCCGTTGTATGAGACTTCCGCTGAGTTTATAATTATGTTTTCTTCATGTTTATTGAATTGAGTTAGTTGAATGCTTATGTAATGGGTCGACTTGGGGTCTCTTGGGGTCCCTTGTTCTATTTCTACGATCTGGGTCTATGCTCAGATCATGACATAAACTCTCATAGGCAAAGGAGCGAGATGTGCAAGAAAATATTCTTGCATGAATTCATAGAATGATTGAGTGGTAATATCGATAGGCGGGGATTGATTTCATAGCTAGATTCATAGTTTTAGATATTGACAATATCCAAGAATATGTTGGGTGAAGGGGCATAGCTTCCGGAGAATAAGGATGCGAACACTCACGAACTAATAAGTAGAACTTCAGAGGGGGCAAGATGAGGAGTCGAATGATGCAGTTGAGGATGATGAGGCGGCTAATGATGAGAATGATGATATTGGATTGCGGGAGTTGCTTGATAACGAGGGTGATATCGAGATCTCCGACAAGGGCTAGTCTATTGAGGGACATAAGGAGTATATCTTACTTATGCATTTTTACGTTTTTATCATTCATTGGGGACATTGCATGACTTCAGTGTAGGTAGGAGATACTACCTTCGTAATAACATTTTGAGGTCGCAATGTTTATGCCGTAGAAACCATAAAAATAAGATTTCATTTTCCTTGGTTTTTTTGTAGCTTCATAGTCTCATATGATGCATAAATGTCCTGTAATACCCCAAAAGTACCTCAGATTAGACTCGTAATTTTGGAGTGAGATCAGCAGAAAAGTTGGGGAAAACATGATAGGACGACTCGTCATACGAGTCATGGGAAAGGACAATGAGTCATTGATGGTAGTCGTGGTAAGCTATTGGGGTGAGGACCTGGACCAATGAGCCAAGGCATGACTCATTGGTCATTATAACAGACCATTATCAGTGGTCGTTGGTCGTTGCTAGTGGACTTGGGTGGGATTGCACGAGTCGTGGTATGGCTCATAGTAGGGAGCAACGAGACGTGGGTAGTACTCGTGGAGAAGTGAAGTGGTAGTCGTACAGTGATAATGGATGATCCAACGACCCGTTGTCACCCGTAATGATTCGTGGTTGGGACCCGTTGTAGGAACTCCAAAAGCTTAGTTCAGGAGGGCAGTGGTGACGATGGGAGGAAGTAACGAATCAGTGTGTGGAGTAACAACTAGTCCTATCGAGTCGTCGTTCAAAGGTCTAAGAACTGAGGAAATTTTGAAAGGAAGTAACGGAAAGTGACCACAAGTCGTGGTATCAAAGGACGACTCGTGGTATGCGTCTTGGTCACTAGCAGGGGCTATTTCCCAAATTTTTCATTAAGGGTATTTTTATAATATCTAAGCTCTAAGGTCCTAAACTGCGTTGTTTTAAGCTCCTTAGAAGGGTTTTAAGAGTGATAAATTAGAAGGGTTTTAAGAGTGATAAACCTATCCTAAGCCTTACCATTCCATGCATGCAAGTTTAGAGTTCTTTTTTGGAGATCAAGCTTGAGAAATTCTCTGATTCTCTCCAATTCCCTTGGGCTTTCAAAGAGGAGTGTAAATCAGATTTACCCAGCTATGTAAGGCTATGAATGAGAGTTCTTTTCACTCTCATGCTCAAAATTCTTCTCAATTCCATGGATTTCAATTCTAGATTCAAGTTCATGATATTATGGGGTTTATTCCAAATTTTGTGAAAATTCTCTATGATCTATCTATGGGTCAATTCCCTTCAGGTCTCAAATCATGTTTTAAGATCTATGGGCATATTTTAAATCTATTTTGATAATAAATTCATAGTTTCAAATTTTAATTAAATTATGCCTAATTATGCAAGCTTCATGAAAAGTCAAGTTATGATTCTATTATGATTTTGATCTTATTAAGCCTAAATTATGATTTATGATTCATGTTATGATTTCTCTTCAAGTACTCTTCATGTATTTATGAATATCAAGTATATGTATTTATAAAAGTATGCATGTTCTTCATGATTTGTGAATTTATGACCATTGACCGACTCACGGGCCCTTATTCATGGCTAACCATGTATTTCAAGTATGACCAAGTATGTTATGATTTATCTGGTCATGAACTTCATAAATGATTAACGATCATGATATGATCCTCATGTGCATATTTTTGGGAGCAGTGTCTAGCACCGAGTAAATCCAGTGTTCAGGTAAACCCTATAGTCTCAGAACTACGTGCCACTGTAGGTATATACATATACTTTTGGTTCCCCTGTGATATCACATCATGCACGTCCATTACCTGGCAAGCCTGGGACAGTCCTATCCACTTGGGAAAAATAGTGGGGCATCATTTAAGCTCTATCATGAGGGTGTCAGTTAAGATGAATCCTCCCATTATTCCTCATGATTTATGCATGGATATGTTTATGTTACTTTGTCTCAAGTTATGTTTTATAAAGTTTCTCTTATGACTATGATTATGAATGGATTATGAATGGTTTGAAAACCTTGAGCCCTTGTGTTTACATTATGATATTTACTTCATGATCATGATGTCCTACTCTTGTGAAATCTTATGTATTTTAACTGTCCTTTTTTACTTATCTTACATACTCAGTACATTTCAAGTACTGAATGCATACTCTATGTTGTATCGTTTCATTATACAGGTCCGAGGGATCAGTCTCAGCCACATCATTAGTCTTGCTTTCCCCTCAGACCTGTCCTATCCAGAATTGGTGAATCCTCATCCTTCGAGGACATTCAATGAGTGGTTATGTTATTTCAGTTTTAGACTTTTGTCGAGCTAGTTGGGGATGATGTCCCATCGACTCATTACTTATGTTAGAAGCTTTTCAGACAGTATGTAGAAAATTATCTTGTCAGTGTTGATTCAGTTTTAGATTATTATGTATGAAAACTTCCGCTTAAGTATGTTTTATTATTTTAGTTTCCGCTTATTGTATGTTCTTAGATATTATGTTCATGCCATGGGTCATCTTGGAGCCTCTGGGGGTTCCTTGTCCCGTGTCTCTATCCGGACCTATGTTTGGATTGTGACACGTCCAGCCCTCACTTTTTCTTTTGACCTTAATTTTTTTCGAGAGAGCGCCTTTGAATTGGGTAAGTTTTGATCTTAGTCATAGAAATGACTATTCCCAATGAAGATGGTTGATGACCGTCTTCAGGGAAGATTAGTTTATAGAAGGGAAGAAGAAATCCTGCCCTTGAGACCACAGTGAATGCTTGGTGTTCGGGCTAAGTGTTTCATTGACCATAGGTGCAAGTACGGGTTTTGATTAAGAATGCATGCCAAGAAAAAACAACAAACAACCTTCATTGAGACACTTAGGATCATTTTCACGACTCACTCTTAGGATGTCGGCTTGAAACAAAAAGTTCTTACATGACTCACCCTTAGGATGACCTTCATTTAGCACTATCAAAGAATGTATAGTGAAACATATGTAAGAAATCAACAATTAGTTTAAGTGATAGATTTTATTGGCAAGTGAAACACAACATAAATTGTTAGTTGTATAGAATCAGCGGTATTAACAAGCAAAACGCTTTTATTTATGAATTAACTACTCAACGTGACAACATATGTAATACGAAGCCTAATATTTCAATCTATTATTTTGAAAGATTTTTACATTTTTTCTTATTGTGACCATATTGGCCACATATCGAACATGAAAGTTTTTTCCTCTCTTTTGCTTTCTGTAAAGACGGTTTGAATCTTTTCTTTTCTGGCCTTCCCGCATTTCTTTTTTCTTTTGGTGGTAGGAACACATTCTCTATGTCACGCCCCGACTCAGGACCTAGGCGTTACCGGCACTCAAAGACATTACCCACTCGAGAGAACTGCATAAATGGTGTACATCATGAACATGCATCTAATCATAAGTGAAAAATAGCTGAAATTAAACTTTAAAGGTCAAAATACTCAATTTAAAGAGAAGACTTGCAAGTTTACATAACATGAGAAATAATCTATGAAGCCTCAACATACTGGATTAACTGTTTACCGGGACAAGGCATCCCACATATATATAAATCAACATCTAATAATTATGGATAAATGGATAAGCCCAAAAGAAGTGGGGCTCACCAACAACTAAATGAAGTAGAATCCTAGAGGGCAGCTCAGTCACTGGTATGAGTACCTGAATTTGCATTATAAGATAATGCAGCACCCCCGGGTAAGTACACAAGATCGTACTGTATGTAAAGCGGTTGAAGGAAATAGCATAGTTGAGCAATATAAAAAGGCAACCAAGATAAAGACATAGCATACAGGAAATCAAGGATATAACACAAATCAGTAAATAGACCCCTTTAAAAATCATGTTTTCACCGTCATTCATTAAATTCGTTATGGGAGGTTCTTTTCTTAACCGACATAAACCAATATGTAAACATGGAGTCTGATCTCTGCCCGACCAGCTAAGCCATCTCATACCTTGTTGGGGTATGATACATACATATTATAGTGCTAGCAAGGATCCATAACATCCCATACCAGGGGCATATAGGAGTCTCCCGAACCAACGGAAATGATCCATCATCCTATGTTGGCATACATCGTTTCAGGCATGAACACCTTCTCAATTATTAATACTAATCCCATTTCATTATGTAATGTGATTTACTTAAAATTATCAATAAGAAATCAAGCTTGTCATCATCAATCATTTTCGTATCTAAATAATAGTTCTTCATCATCATAATGCCTTTAAATTCATAAGTCATCAAGTCATAGTCATTTTGTACAAAAATCGTAGAAACTTTCCTTTTTGAGGAAAAGCAAAATCATAAATCATAGAGTTTGACTCTTTTCAACAAAATGATTTCAATAGAACTCATGAAAAGTCAAGGATAATCATAATACATATATAGGAACTCAAAGAGTTTTGAAAATCATTTAGTATGGACATAATATTCATGACCTTAACCTTAACAATTCAAGAAGAAGGATTTTATGTGAAAATTTCATGAAGCATGGTGAGGGGAATGAAATAAAGTGTTCCCGCACAAGAGTTAGCCTTACAAACTATTTTCTTGGCCTCAAAGCTATCATCACGAAGCAACAATCCTCTTATAATGTCAATCTAAAATAATTATATAGATATGAACTACAATCAATAGCTTAATGACAAAATTCAAGTCATAGAGGCATTTCATCGAACACCTGAAATGCATAGGAAATTCGAGCCTCATATGGGTGGGGTGTACTAACACCTGCCTCTTTCTATAGCCCCTTAATAGCATACACACCAATTACAAGTCCATCCAAACAACCGCCTCCATCCTCAACACCAAAACAGTCCCCTAACCTTACCCTAGGTTATCACTCAAACTCATGGCTTCCTAGCACCGTTCCATGAGTTTGACCTTAGAACATACCAAAGGAGTAGAAAACAATACTCATGTATAGTTTAAGGATATTTACTTACCTTGAAGGAAGGAGAAGTGCTAAAAATTTCAAGTCTTGGAACTCAAAGATTGTTCTTGACCTTGCTAGAGTGTAATGACTCGCCTGACCGTTATAGCATTCCAACCCCCTAAAAACAGGCGAGTTTAAATTTTTATAAATTAGAGATAAATCCCTGAGAGATGAGGGGAGCGTGAAGAGTAAATTTGAATGGGCTTAGTCAAAATCGGGTGGACCCAAGCGGGTGTTCGCCGCAGCAGGACATTTTCCGCCACAGCAAAACCACTACAACAGATGATGTGGACCAAAAATCTACAATCCTGTTCTGATTAGGGTTTTGAAAACCTAGTATATAAGGAGGACTTATTAAAAATGTCCAAAAACATAAAATATATTTTTGGAAAAAAATAAGAAGGTCCATAAGGTGGAGATTCGACCTCCATAGCTAGGAACTCTCTCAAGAAAATCAAGAAAATGATGCAGCCCTATAGTTGGGAACATCTGAACGATAGCTTGGCACCTAGATATTCTATGGTTTACTTGCGCTTGCGTTAGACGTTCATTATCTAAACATATATGTGTGTATGGTTAATATGTTGTCGATAAGTAGGATTGCAACTTAATTATTTTATTACCTATTTATCATAATCAGTGAGAATCTAAGAGTAAGTGGATTAGAAGAAGGATGGTAACATCCCATAATGAGAAAACCCCTAGGGGAGAGATTTAAAATAGTAAATGGGTTCATGTTTTAGGATATATGTTGAATCAAAACATCGGTCAGTAGATTAACTTTCGAGCATTGCCTTCCGAAATACTTCCGGCATATAACTTATGGATTCATCCTTCTAAATTGAAATCCTGGACAATTAATCATGTTGATCGTATTTAGGAGATGTAATTAACTGAATGATTGATAAATTATAACTATGAAAGAGTGTGAGTTCATGTAGTGAAGTAGGTTAGTAACAGTTTACATAATGACTTGTATATGTTGTGATTAAGATTTTATTGTTTGGATTGATGAATGTTGATTCGTGTTTATGGTTGTACTGTGGAAAGTAATTGTTGCAATACTCTTAATATGATATTGCAGTCATTATGGTGGGTATAGACAAATAAAACATAGAAGAAACTGGAATGAAGACTGTTGTAGTACTTCCAGTAGTACCGCTGCAGTGGGTAGTGAACCGCTGCAATGAGACCACCATAACAGTAGTAATGTTGCTGCAGTGAAGCCCAAACCAGTGAGCAGGACAAGTTGTAAGTACTATAGCATGCTAAAATAACTATTATTATCATTATTGTTTGGATAAAAGATTTGATTTGAAATCATGCATGTGATCATACTTGTTGAGTGATTATGTAATTCTTGTTGTGTGATGATTATTACTCGTTGTGTTACAATGTGCTTCCCCAGATTGAGGGGCGAGTTGGCATAAAATGAGTGTGTGACTGAGATGATGGATAATACAAAAATAAAATCAATGATATGATGGTAACTGAGAGGCCTAGGACCAAAGGTAAGAAACTCAAGTGATCAGGTTATTATTATCAGACTCTGAATAAGGATTGGGTACATGAGTGGCCATCTGGGCGAGCGGTATGAGTGAGTACATAGACAGGTATGGCTAAAGGACCATACAGATGGGTGAACAAGTTGAATACACAGACAGGTATGATAAATGCTTCATACAGCTGGGTGTACAGTACATGGATTTTTGGAGTCCCCTGCAAGTCATTACTGGAAGGGCAAGCATAAGACCCTCTGGCATGTGTGTATCGTGATGTGATGGAGGTGTGTGCCCAGCATATCACCGATGGTGTGATTGTGAGACAACGATTGTGCAGGTATGGTTTAATCAAACATACGACTGTCGAGATAGAAAGATACAGGCATACAAGCATGATACAGAATAGATCGACATGATTCGGGTTTGAGTGAGAAAACCGATTTGAAATATTATATATGGCTATAAGGTCCAGGTATGATATCTTGTGGTACTGTCGTGATATGAAGACGGCATGTGCATGTACGTTAATATTTAAAAAGTTGATTCCCTTGGCAAATGTTGATGATTTCTTATGTGTTCTTAAATTTGTTAATTTGTATTTGACAACTGTATGTTTTTTTAATTAGTTTGGTAGGTCATTAAGCATGGTGTGATGGGTTTAAACAAAGATAGGGAGTTATCGGGGATAGAGAAGAGATTTATTTATCTTATGGACCTCACTAGGAAGAGTCATAAATCCTATGCATAATTAAGTAATGAATGATAATGGATTGACTTAGTCGACCATAGGGAAGTGGTAAAGGAGGTAACTAGGTTATAAAATTGTATTTGGAATAAGACAGAACTGTACTAGGAAAAATTGGCTACTGATCGGACAAAATAGCATTGCAGCGGGCACATCACCATGGCAGTAGAATTACTATAGAGGTTGAAACCGGCGTTGCAGCAGAAACGGAGGGAGAGATATTGAGGGATTTAATAATGAATAGGTTTGTAAAGTAATTGCATAAACATTAATGAGGTTTAAGAAACAGAATGTAGTAGTTACACCTAGTGTGATATTTAGGAGTGAAATAATTGTTAAATTTAATGACATTGACTGTATGTTGATTATTATGTTGTTTTGTTAACTAATCTTAGTCGGTCGATGATGTCTATCGGTACGTGTGGTGTACTCATACTACCTTGCTACACCTTTTGGGTGTAGGTTGTGACAGGTTTGAAGTTCCTTGATTAGTATAGAGTACACAACACCGACTTTCGTGTTCTTCTTGTCAGACGAAGCTGGGTCATTTCGTCTTCTCAAGTATTCAAATAGAGCTCTTGTACCTGTCCAGACTAGATCTTTGGAGATACATGTTTGGAGAATCTTGTTATTTTATTTTTGGAGATTTTTATCGATTAATGAGAAGTAACAAATATGTTTTGAGACTAAATTCTTGTATATTAATGGTAATATTTTGTAAGGGTTCTCCTATCGAGTAGAGTCAATGTAGGTGTCCGCACGGCCTATCTATGTGGGCCATGACATAAATATAGGAAGATGATTTTGATGTTAGAAGCATGAAGAAATTCAAGGATTTATGTTGCAATAGGTTGGAGAATGCTTACCTAGCCTTAGGAGGGTTGAAGAGAGCTCTTGGAACTGATAGGGTTGATTTAGATGCAGAACAATGCCAAAAAAATGATTTAGAGGGACTTTTAAAAGCCCCCAAAACCCCCCATGTGACGCCCCAAGTGATACAATTTGATATACTTAATCACTTAGAAGTACTTCGTAAATTGGGAGTTGTGGTCGTTTGATGCTGACCCTTGTAAGAACTTATACGGAAAATCAATTGGTAAGAAGGCTCTCAACTCAACTTTTTGCTAGAGGTTCCTTATGGCCTTAATTTAAATCCAACACACTTTCCACACTCAATAATTGACCCTTACACCTAAGTACAACCATGTTCACTTGTTTAGGGTCTAATTCACATGTCTAATGGTCCCAATCATAGCCGAAAGTATGAGGTATTATAATATCTGCCCCTTGGGATCATTCGTCCTCGAATGATGGTCATGGGCATGAATAAAATCTAACCCTGGAATTTTCTTAAAATTTCAGTAGAGTTTCCTTAGTAAATAGGACTATCCCAAATTCTCAAAATGTGGCAGCTAACTAGAAGCATTATTGTAAGCCTCATAGGGCATCAAAAGTGCATAGACATAAAGGAATACATAAGACACATAAACATAGTCATTTTCCCAAAGCTTACCTTTCTCTTCGTTCATTATCATAACTCATCATTCTTGCTAGGAATTTTATAACCTTTTAAAGGAAAGGAATTATAGGCACGATTCATACAAGACATGTAGATTTTTGCATGGACGTAACATAACACAAGTTCACTTACACATGGAGGACATAAAATTCATAGAGTAGGATTAGGATCATTATCTCCCGCATCTTCTTCTTGTTCATGGAAAAAGTGAGGATATTTATCCTTTATGTCACTTTCGGCTTCCTAGTTAACCTCTTTAATATTGTGGTTTCTACATAGTACTTTCACAGATGCCACTTCATTGTTCCTTAATTTACAAACTTGGGGATAAAGGATGGCCACATGAGCTTCTTCATAAGTCATATATTCTTTGACACCGATATTCTCAATAGGGACCACAAGGGATGGATCCCCCACACATTTCTTTAGCATAGAAACATGGAATACTAGATGCACTAATGCCAACTTTTTAGGCAATTTCAGCTCATAAGCTACCATCCTAATTCTTTGCAATATCTTATAGGGACCAATATACTTAGGACTAAGCTTTCCTTTCTTTCCAAAGCTCATAACTCCCTTCATGGATAAAACTTTCAAGATTACCCAATCGTCCACATTAAATTTTAGATCTCTGCGTCACACATCTGAATAAGATTTCTAATGGCATTGGGTAGTCTTTAACCGTTCTTGAATTAGTTTGACCTTATCCATAGCCTGATGGACCAAGTCTGGTCCCAATAGTTCTTCTTGACCTACCTCAAACCAACCAATGGGTAATCTGCATCTTCGCCTATACAGAGCTTCATAGGGTGCCATCTTAATACTGGAATGGTAACTATTATTATATGCAAACTCAAAAAAGGGTAGGTGATCATCAAATTACCCTTAAAAAACAAAAGTGCATGCTATCAACATGTCTTTGAGCGTCTGGATGGTGCACTCGGCCTGTCCTTTTTCTCTGTAAATACTCTATTTAATCCTTTGATTTCGCACAATCACATCCCGATGATGGCACAAGAGCATCAAACTCTGTCTGCGGGTGAAAAGTAGTACTAAGGTTCACACGTGTACCCAATCCTTTTGGAAAAGACTTCTAAAAGTGGGTTGTGAACTGAGCATATTTCTGAGAGGTGATGGACACAGGGGTCCCATGGAGCTAACAAAATCTCCCAAATGTACAGCTTGGCATAATCCTCCGCGGAATCAGTCGTCTTGACAGGCAAAAAGTGCACTGACTTGGTAAGCCAGTCCATAATCACCCAAATTAAGTTATGTTTTTTAAAGGAGTGAGGTAACCCTATTATGAAGTCCATGTTGATCATTTACCATTTCCATACAGGAAGTTCAATATTCTATGCTAGGCCACCGACCCTATGGTGCTCCACTTTAACCTATTAGAAATTTGGACACTGTTCGGCTGTCTGGATGACTACACGCAAGTGCACGTGGTCGAACAAGTAGTAAGTGGCTCAAGTAAGCCAAGTATCGATCCCACAGGGACTGGACTATGGGGAAAATCTACTCCAGTGTCAATTCTTGTTACTCTAAAAATGCAGACAACAATGTGAAGAAAAGTTTTTATATTTTGTTATATAATTTTATACTACGGCTAAAATAAATATACAAGTGAGTCGAACTATGAATGTGAGCATGCGAGAAATTTAAAACGAACATGTAAAGAAATTAATTATGAAATATAAAAGGCGGTTTTATCTTTTCTCAGGTTGCTAGTCGGAACTTATGCCTATGAATTAAAACTCTCGTATTTAACCCAACTTAAGAATCATGAACTTCCACCTACATTTACGCGGTAAGAAGAAATTCATGTTCTAGCCATACAAAATCGATTCCACGCTTGACTAATATGACTTTCGGGTATATTTCTATCACGAAGGTAAATCAATTCTCAATTTTTCCAAACTAAGGAGAGATCATATCCTATTAATTCACAACTTTCCGGTTTCGTGCTCTCTGGAAGGTGAAATAGGACATTTTAGATATACATTAACATTGGCCAAACATTAATGCGGTAAGAACGAAAATTAATGAAACTGACCATGAAAAGAAAAGATAAAAAAACCAAGATGATCAACAGTACATTTCAATACAATTGTTCCTAACCTCGGCAAAGTGAAATTAGCGCCATTTTGTGGATTAAACATCGTTAAATGAGTGTAAATCATACAAACAATTGAAAGAACGGAGAAACGGATAGAGAAAAACCTAAAATTTCGTCCTCTCAACCGCCTGTAACCCGCGTTCTTGCTCCACCCAGTCGAATATGTAAAAATAAACATAAGTGTGCTATTTATGATGGTAGGAATTTTTCGGAATAACAAGCAACGTGTCACGGAGTGCTGTAGCGAACATTGCCTCGCGTGACACGGCCCCAAATGCGAAGGCTTTACGGAAAATGCCCAAGGCTCGGCCCTAGGCAGCACCTTGCCGCATGTTGGCGTGTCACGCTGCCTGGGCAACACGATAGCCTCCTTGTCGCGCGGGTGGCATGCCGTGATACGGCGCTGGGCGCGCTGATGCTGTGCCTGCTTGCTGCGTTGCGCGCATGCCTGGCATTGGCGTGGCACGGCGCTGGGCGCGGCACACGCCGCAGTGGCACTTATTTTGCGTGACTTGACCTTGCCATGGCCTCTCCTTGCCGACTTTACTTGGGTGCTTCCAACTCCATTCCTTTCCTTCACCAACTTCTGATTTAGTTCCTAAAAATCATTACAACCTAATTCTAACTCAAAAAACAATAAAGATAAAAACAAATAAAATAAAAAATATATAAAATTACATGAAAATGTGTAAAATAACTTAGATAAACAAGACTAATTTAAGTTATAAAGTATCACTTGGACATGTTATTTTTGCCCGCGATCACCTACCCCCACACTTAAAACCTTGTTAGATCCTCGAACAACCCTTTATATCTCATGTAAATGAATACTCGCACATAACTAATTAAGCGAGATAATTCAAGTTACGGCTATGATGATTATTTAAGATAACAAGCTAAAAGGCAAGCATACCCGATTTGATCAATGAAATGAAATACAACTATGTTAAGACTTCTTAACCTCAAGAATCGACTCTCAATCTTAGCAAATTCATCTGAAATCAACTGATTAAGAGACCCCCGCATGAATTATATCCTTCCATTAAACATATGTGCCCTCACGGAAAGAGAGTTACCCAATTTCACATGCAAAGACAATTTTTACATCACAACATGTGTGGGTACATGAATAGAATTACACTCACTCTCACAAAGAATTCACATGCATCATGTACTGACCCATAAGCTTGCCCTTAGTGTTTTACTCCACTAATTTGAGGATGTATGAATGTAAGATCAAGTAGGACTTTTAGGTTGTAATGTAACTCAGTAATGGGTAGGTACTATTGTGGTCAGTGTGTTTGACTATCTCCCTAAGCGCTTTTAATACATCACGCCCTCATTGCGAACTTCCCTTCCCTTACTTCCCTTTTTATCCTTGGTAGTTTTTTTACTCTTTTGTTTCCCCATTTCTTTTGGCAATTTTATCTTATTAGTAAGGAGTTTTATAAATAATTTTTCATTCATTTTGTTTTCCTCCTTACTAATAATCATCATTTTACACCGGTGCACCTTTGACCCATCTCAACTTTTACAGCTTCCACTTTTCTTTTCTTTTCATTCTTCTCACTCCATTACTCTTTCGGATTTTTTCACTTAAGCGCTTAGGAGCTTTGGATCAGATTCAAGGCTAATGAAATAAAAGGATTAAACATGTTGTTGGTATCAAAGAATAGGCTCAAGGCTCACTGGGGCTAACTAAATTCATTTTTCAAGGTAGGTAAATGAGGACATGATGGTTCAATTAAAAGAAATGCTAAATCCTCTCCTACAGTTCACATCTTCATTTCGTTTTATAAACACACCGGAAAGTTCTAGACATTCCACAATAGCACGAGATATAAAACCTTACACTCATGGCACATGCTCCAATTCAAGACACATTCGGCGGACTCTTGCTTTCCGGCTACTCACACAATTCAACATTCGAGCTTCAATCATATTGAGTCAAATTGAGGCTAAGTGTCTCTCATACATAGGTATACCACTTGCATTCTTTAACACTAAACATACTTGCATCTTACAATCATTTATAGCACATAACAAGAATATCAAGCCATCAATTAGCTACGGGTTTAAAAACCAGCCTCACCACTAATTTCCCTCAAGACGGTCGTCATCCATTCCATCGTCGGAAATAGTCTCTAACTATGAATACAACCATTATATACAGACAAAGAGAAATTTTTATTCTTCGGTTCCAAAGACCCCGTCGGAAAAAAAGCAGAGCAAGAAAAACCAGCAGGTGGTATAGCTTCATGCTTGACTCACAAAATTTTTCAAATTTCTCACCATTCTCACCTTTTATTACATTCACCAACGATTTGTTAAGCACGGAAAATTTTGAAAATTTTTGAAAATTTTTGAATTGAAAATTTTGAAATTCAAAAATTAAAAACTTAAAAACTTCAAATTGTATATTTAAAAAAATTAAAATCAATATTTAAAAAGGGTGAAATATTCCCTGAGGCCCAACTGAGCCTTGCTAATAGCATGCTTTTCTTTAGCTTTACGGTGGATGTATGACCCCACACTTTTCTCTTCCGTACTTGTTAGCTTCCTCCTTCAAGGGTACTCGAGACTTCCCCTCCATGTAACTTCACTTTCCACAAAACAATAAAATATGAAAAATAAATAAAATCGAGTAAGAATGCAAGAAATTAAAATATGGTACCATGGTGCCCTTGGGTTGCCTCCCAAGCAGCGCCTAATTTTACGTCACGGCCTGGCGTATCATGTTTCCACTTTTTCCTCCACCTTGAGGATATGAATCTCACCCCTAATTTCTTCTCTAATTTCCTTTTATATTCTAGGGGTGGTGGTGAAAAATTAATGGAATAGCAGTAGATGTCGCCTTTGGCGTTTATTGGCCCTTACGTAAGTGAAGTCATTTTTTCTATTGGAATCAACACATTTCAGAATATATGGGGCTTGGTCCTTCTCTCGACATTTCTCTATAAGCTTGGGAAGACTCTATTTACATGTAGATCAAACTCAAGGTAGGAAAATGCTTGAGTGGGGTCCAATGCACCTTGATTACAGCGCCTTGTGATTGACCTCCTTGCTTGTATACCTCTTCTATCATCAACATCTATCTCTCCATTAATTAATGAATGGGGTATAATCCATCTCTTCTCCCTGAGCGAATTTTCTATAAGTATGAGCTCATCACGGGGACACTCGAGAGGTTCTAAATGTTGGGCTTCATCCCGAAATTCCCCCTTGTCTTCCTCTTATAGTTCCTCTTGGATATCGCCTACAAGTTTGTTACTGCGAGTTATCACAACTTCGGCCTCGCCAATCATCTCTAGTGAATTTAATGCTCATCCTTTTTTAGAGCTCTGCATTCTCCTCTTCTGAACTATCAATGTTGCCATTGCCTCCTTCATTCTTCGATTGCTCAAGGAGTTGTGTCGGCATGTCTTCTAATCGGCAGTCACTAAGTCTTCATTTTCAACATGCCTATATTCATCAAAAACCTTGAAGGATCATAGTAGGGGTTCGGAGGGGAGTATGCATTGGACAACCAACCCAATGGTCATCTTGACCACCACATATGTTAAACGTGTTACAGTGTTGCCAAAAGTGGTGTCCTCAAATTCGAAAAGATTCGTCAAAACCATAATTATTCACCATTTAAACCATTTGCGTTCCATGATGTCATGTCAAGAAGAATTGTCAGAAAAAATCAAAAAGATTGAAAAAGAAAATCAAGACCACGTTGTCGACCTTTATATAGAAATAATAAACTAACACTTAAGAAAAAAATTTTACCAATTGCCGGAGTCCCAGGCAACGGCGCCAAAAACTTGTTCGAGGCATGCGGATGACTCACGCAAGTGCACGTGGTCGAACAAGTAGTAAGTGGCTCAAGTAAGCCAAATCCATGGTGGACTATGGGGAAAAATCTCCTCGAGTGTCAATTCTTTTGTTACTCTAAAAATGCGAGACAACAATGTGAAGAAAAGTTTTTATATTTGTTATCTAATTTTTATACTACGGCTAAAATAAATATACAAGTGGTACGAACTATGAATGTATGAGCATCTTTGAGCTAAAACAAACATGTAAAGAAATTAATTTCGATATAAACTGATTTATCTTTTCTCCCTAAGTTGCTAGTCGGAACTTATGCCTATATTAAAACTCTCGTATTTAAGCAACTTAAGAATCATGAACCTTCCACCTACATTTACGTGATAAGAGAGAAGAAATTCATGTTCTAGCCATACAAAGCAGATTCCACACTTGACTAATACGACTTTCGGGTATATTTCTATCCTGAAGGTAAATCAATTCTCAATTTTCCCAAACTAAGTAAAGATCATATCTATTAATTCACAACTTTCAGGTTCGTGCTCTCTCGAGTGAAATAGGACTTTTTTTAGATATACATTAACATTGGCCAAACATTAATGCGGTAAGAACAGAATTAATAGAACAACCATGAAAGAAAGATAAAAAAACCAGGATGATCGACAATTTACATTTCAATACAGTTGTTACAACCTCAGCAAGAAGTGAAATTAGCCACTCATTTGTGGATTAAACATCGTTAAATGAGTGTAAATCATACAAACAATTGAAAAAGAAAGGAGAAAGGGATAGAGAAAAACCTAAGAATTTCGTCCTCACAGGCACTTTTGTAACCCGTTCTTGCTCCTGAATTGAGAATATGTAAAAATAAACCTAAATTATTGCTATTTATATTCGTAGGAATTTTTCCCCGAATAACAAGCAACGTGTCACGGAGTGCAACGCGGAGCATTGCCTCCGTGACATGGCCCCAAACACGGAGGCTTCTACGGAAAATGCCCAAACTCGACCCTAGGCGGCACCTTGCCGCGTTGGCGGCGTGTCCTGTCCTTATTTGCTGGGCACACGATGGCACCTCCTTGTCGCGCGGGTGGCATGCCAGTGACGGCGGCCAGGCGCGGCCCCGATCTTTGTGCACACTTCTCTTTGCGTTCTTGCGCCATGCACGGCATTGGCGTGGCACGGCGTTAGGCGCGGCACACGCACGGCGTGACCTGTTTGCTGGCGCGGCCCATTGCTGCCATGGCCTCTCATGGAGCTTTCGCGTTGCTTGGAGCTCCGTTCCTTTCCTTCACCAACTTCTGATTTAGTTCCTAAAATCATTAAAACCTACAAAACAAGGACTAATCATGTTGGTTAGCACATATATCCACATTTATATAAAATTACATGAAAATGTATAAAATAACTTAGATAAACAAGACTAATTTAAGTTATAAAGTATCACTTGGACATGCTATTTTTGCCCGCGATCACACATTTGGCCATGTGATCTATTGTGTTCTTCTTCATATCGTTCTACCAATAAATCTCTTTTAAATCGTGGTACATCTTAGTTGATATTGGTGGATAGAATACCTAGAGTTGTGTACTTAAGCCATGACTCTTTCACGTAGATTGTCCACCTCTAGGATACATAATTTGCGTTGATACCTTAAAGTACTATATCCCCATAAATCAAAAGCCATGGTCTTTTGCTTGTGAAATCCCTCTTTCAACTTGAGCAAGGTCGGATCTTTATATTGCTTATCCTTCACTTCTAAAACTAGGATTGATTCCGCTCTATTCTGAATAACCACATTTCCATCCTCAGAGTCTACAAACGGACCCCTAGGCTAGCCAATCTGTGAACGTCTCTGGCCAATTCTCTTTTGCCTTCTTCAACATGAGCCAGGCTTCTCGTGGACATTCGGCTAACAGCATCGGCTACTACATTAGCCTTCCCTGGATAATAGAGGATCTCAACGTCATAGTCCTTAAGCAATTCAAGCCATCTTTGTTGTCTGAGGTTCAACTCTTTCTATTTGAAAATGTATTGAAGACTTTTGTGGTTTGTGAAGATATCCATGTGAACTCCATACAAATAGTGACGCCACATCTTAAGTGAAAACACTACAGCAGTTAATTCTAAATCATGTGTGAGATAGTTCTTCTTATGGATCATAACTACCTAGTAGCATAGGCTACAACCTTTCAATGTTGCTTCAAAACACAACCTAGACTAGTCCCTAAAGCATCGCAATAAACCACGAACTCATCGATTCCCTTTGGCAACGTTAGGACTAGGGAGGTAGTCAATTTGGTATTTAACTCTTGGAAACTCTTTTCGCATGCATTTGACCATTGAAACTTTGCTTTTTTCTATGTCAATTTAGTTATTGGGGTAGATATGGATGAGAACTCCTCTACAAATCGCCTATAATAGCCTGCCAAACCCAAAAAGCTCCTGATCTCTGTAGGCATTGTGGGTCTAGGCCAATTCTTTCCTGCTTTTATTTTCTGGGAATCAAACCTGATACCTTCACCAAATGTTATATGTCCTAGGAATGCTACTGAGTTCAACCAAAACTCACACTTTGAGAACTTTGCATATAGCTGATGATCTCGAAGAGTCTGCGGTATTAACTTGAGATGGTTTTCATGTTCAACCTCATTCTGGGAGTACATTAATATGTCATCAATCACAAATAGGTTGAGATAATGTTTAAACACACTAGTCATGAGGTCCATAAAAGCAGTTGGGGCATTCGTCAACCCAAAAGACATAACAAGGAACTCAAAATGTCTGTATCGAGTCTTGAAAGGTGTTTCCAAACATCTTCTTCTCTAACCTTCAATGGTTGATAACCTGATTGGAGGTTAATCTTAGAGAAACACTTGGTACCTTGTAGTTGGTCAAATAAATCATCTATTCTCGGAAGCGGGTATTTGTTCTTTATAGTTATCCTATTTAATTGTCAATAGTGGATTCACATATGTAACGACCCATCCTTCTTTCAGACAAACAAGACTGGTGCTCCCCATGGTGAGATGTTGGGTCAAATGAACCCCTTTTCAAGTAGTTCCTTCAATTGTTCCTTCAATTCTTTCAATTTTGTTGGTGCCATTCTATACGGAGAAACATATATCAGTTTGGTATCGGGAAAAATATCAATCACAAAAGCAAACTATCTATTTGGAGGAATCCCTGGAAGTTCATCTAGAAACACCTCTGGATATTCATTAACAATAGGTACAAACTGAAGAGTCTGTGCTTTAGATTCGGTGTCCACCACTGAACCAGATGATACCAGTATCCCTTGGAAATTAGTTTTCTAGATCTAAGATAGGAAATAAACCTATCCTTTGGCATAACATCATTACCCTTCCATTCTAAGGCTGGCTCATTAGGAAATTCTAACGTAACAATTTCGGTCCTGCAACTGAGGGTAGAATAAAAAGATGACAACTAATCCATCCTCATAATGACGTCGAAATTGAACATCTCTAATACAACAAGATCTGAGGTCGTGGATTTTTGACCCACTATAAACGTACAACCCTTATAGACTCATTTTCCAATAAATCGACTGAAGTGGATATAGAGAATGGTTCACGTAGTCGTTCAGGTTGTAGCCAAACTTCTTAGCAACAAAAGAGGTCACATAAGACAATGTGGATCCACGATCCATTAGTACATAAGCATCATAAGTAAAAACTTTTAATATACCTGTTGCTATGTTTGGAGATGCCTCTAGATCCTGTCAACCTGATAAAGCATATACGCAATTTATCCTCTACCTCTATTATTACCCCGTCCTGCTGGGGACTAAGAATCACGAGGAGGAGTTGTTTGAATAGTTGCTACATTTGGGATGAAACATCCTTGCCACCATTACCCCGTCTGGCTAATGGACAATATCTCTGAATATGGCCTCTAAGACCATACCGGTAGCATACATCCATAGCTATGCGAAATTTCCCTGGTTGCCTCTTAACACATCTATTACTAGGAAGCTACTTCGAATTACTATGTGCAACACTACCCTGTGATTGAGAGCCCAGTGCTCTAGAGTTCTGGATTTGACCATTTTGACCTCGTTTGTAGGTGGTGCACTTGTGGTAGATGGTTCCCTGTCTGATGATTTCCCATTAAAGAAGTTTATCTCGATGTTACGGTCATTATAGCTAGCTGACCTGGCCCTATTGTGCTGATTTTTGTCTCTGTCTGCTTTAATCCTCTTCTTCAAGTCCTCCATTTCTTGAGAATAATCCATTAACCTAGAAATAGTCATCACCTTGTTCAGCAAGGATGAGGTGCAATCACTAGCCAAGTGAGTTCCCAAACCATATACAAAATGACACATCCTTGCCCGCACAGTAGAAACCCTCTCCAGAGCATACCATTACAGTTGTGTGAACTTAAGGCTATAATCTCACACACTCATAGAGCCTTGTCTAAGAGATGTAAGCTCCTCTCCTCTGGCTTCCCTCATCTCTATAGGTATAAAGTGATCAAAGAAGCCGTCCATGAAGCCATCCCATACAGAAGGGACTGCATCTTCCTCTCGGGATAATTTCCACTATTCGTACCATGTGATAGCTACATCCTTCAGCTGGTAAGAGGAAAATTCCACTGCCTTTGTCTCACTACCATGCATGATCATAAAATTATTCGCACCTCATCAATAAAATTTTAGGGATCCTTCTCTGACGACCTGCTGGTTGACCTCGCTGGTCATCACTTAGGCCAACATCTATATGGTAGCCTTGAATTCGGCAGGTGACACTTGATCATCCTAAGGGGCCGGTGGGGCTTGCTAGTTGGCATTGCCAGCCCTTCTTCCACTCCCTCTTCTAGGAGGAATAATCAATTAAAAACACGAGTTAGGAGGATAATTTAGAGACTAAAACTCTACGCACGATAAGAATCATAAAGAAAGGAAATTTTCCTAAAAATTCCTCGTAGCCTCCCCCTCATAATTGTGGCGTACTTCACACCCATGAAAAGGACTCTATTTGATGTGGCTTTCAAAAATCCTAGAACACTCTAAACATGATACTCTGATACTAAGTTTTTCACAACCCGAGTCTGCAACCTGAACGCAACACAGTACTAAGGATCAAAAGTGACCCAAAGAAAACCCATGCATAGCATAATTCTATAAAGACTGAACTAGTAAAAAAGATTATTAAGCGGAAGCTGATTAAAGCAATAACCACAAACTAAATGATAAGGAGCATATGATAAATTATTGATATTTGCTCAAATACTGAGTCTTAAACTGATTCTAATGATTACTATATGAAACTCTTCTAAAAAAACTGATGAATTGCTGTGAGAAAACCCTAACTAACTCTACTGTCTGAGAATAAAACTGAAATAACAAAGCTGAAAATGAAACTCCAGCCAAATAAGGACTCGCCACGGTCAGGCTACTGGGAATCGCAAGAGGAATTAGCTACGGTGCAGACGCTGGGTACCTAAGCCTATATCATAAAACGATATAGTACATAGAAATATGCGATTAGTACTTGGAACGTACTGAGTATGAGATATATAAATAAAACATACATATAAGACTTATAAACTAAACTGAAATAACATGCAATGACTCTATCTGTAATTAGAAGTACTTAATATCACCCAAGCGCATATAGTCATCAAGTAATATAGGACTGGAAGTCCCAAATATCAATCCCTCAAAGACTTGTCAGATCGATCATTTAATGTTACTTCTTTTTTTCGTTATTCTATCAAACAGTTGAAATGGGGAATGGTTAGATAATTAAACTACCAAAAACTTTAAATGTAAAATGAACTAAAGTTGTTGCAAACTTGGTTTTACTTCAGATGATGATGAAAATCTAGGAAAATGACACTTTTCTTAAATTTGAGTTTTCAAGACGTGATTACACTATAACAATTCTTCCTATGGTTGCTAGTGGCAAGTTACTATCCCATTCCTTTCCACTCTCTCCGAGCATCCTGATCTCGGGCAAAAATAGCATGCCCGAGTGATGCTTTATACCTTAAATTAGTCTTGTTTATCTAATTTATTTTTTACATTTTCATGTAATTTTATAGAAATGTAAATATATGTGCTAACCAACATGATTAGTCCTTGTTTTGTAGTTTTCAATGATTTTGAGGAACGAATTCATAAGTTGGTGAAGTAGAGGAATGGAGTCGGGAGCAATTGGCGAAAGTCGGCGAGGAGCATGCCATGGCAAGGCTGGCCGCGCCAGGAAGCGTGCCACGCTGTGCGTGTGCCGCGCCCAGCGTCGTTCCACGCCTATGCTAGGAACGCGAGAAGAGGCAGAAGGCAGGCATTTTTTCGCTAGCGCACCAGCACCGTGCCACGCCAGGCCAGCTGCGCGACAGAAGAAGGCCAACGCGCTGCATGAGCAGCGTGTCACGCCGGCAGCGCGGTGACACTCGGCAGTTTTGGCATTTGGAGGAAATTTCCGGAGAGCCTCCGCGTTACCTCCGTGTCACGGAGGTAGTGCTCCGCGATACACTCCATGACACGGAGCCATTCCACGACAGACTAAATTGTGCACGTTTTTCATTTACTATAAATAGGTCCCTTAGCTCCTAAAACCATTTTGTCACGATTTTATTCGGGAAAACTACCTAGGAGTGAAGGGAGAAGTGGGAGAACTCATCTAGGGTTTGTCAAATTCCCTTCTCTTCTACCAATTTCTTGTAAGTATTCTAATATAGTTGTAGTTTCTTGTAGTTTTACGAACATGAATGGCTAGAACCCTTCCTCTAGGGTTGAAGCCATGAATTATGACTGTGTTTTTATGAATTTGTGTTGGAATTAAGTTATTGATTGTTGTTTTGTCTTGCATTCTGGATTATTGGTTGTTTTTATGATTGATCACCATG